>CAWWDY010000880.1:0-35760 GCA_963942605.1 Poecilus cupreus | reverse complement strand
ATTTATCAGTTTGAATAGTTAAAAACAGCGTTTTTCTATGTTTTTGCAAGTTTAAAACAGCAATTTTATCGTCATTTCTCATAAATCGCCGTTTCACACGAAAGAAACATGAATTTGTCAGTTTGAATAGTTGAAAACAGCGTTTTTCTATGTTTTTGCAAGTTTAAAACAGCAATTTTATCGTCATTTCTCATAAATCGCCGTTTCACACGAAAGAAACATGAATTTGTCAGTTTGAATAGTTCAAAACAGCGTTTTTCTATGTTTTTGCAAGTTTAAAACAGCAATTTTATCGTCATTTCTCATAAAACGCCGTTTCACACGAAAGAAACATGAATTTGTCAGTTTGAATAGTTAAAAACAGCGTTTTTCTATGTTTTTGCAAGTTTAAAACAGCAATTTTATCGTCATTTCTCATAAATCGCCGTTTCACACGAAAGAAACCTGAATTTATCAGTTTGAATAGTTCAAAACAGCGTTTTTCTATGTTTTTGCAAGTTTAAAACAGCAGTTTTATCGTGATTTCACAAAAATCCACCGTTTCGAACGAAAGAAACCTGAATTTATCAGTTTGAATAGTTAAAAACAGCGTTTTTCTATGTTTTTGCAAGTTAAAAACAGCAATTTTATCGTCATTTCTCATAAATCGCCGTTTCACGCGAAAGAAACATGAATTTATCAGTTTGAATAGTTAAAAACAGCGTTTTTCTATGTTTTTGCAAGTTTAAAACAGCAATTTTATCGTCATTTTCATAAATCGCCGTTTCACACGAAAGAAACATGAATTTGTCAGTTTGAATAGTTCAAAACAGCGTTTTTTTATGTTTTTGCAAGTTTAAAACAGCTATTTTATCGTCATTTCTCATAAATCGCCGTTTCACACGAAAGAAACATGAATTTGTCAGTTTGAATAGTTCAAAACAGCGTTTTTCTATGTTTTTGCAAGTTTAAAACAGCAATTTTATCGTCATTTCTCATAAATCGCCGTTTCACACGAAAGAAACATGAATTTGTCAGTTTGAATAGTTAAAAACTGCGTTTTTCTATGTTTTTGCAAGTTTAAAACAGCAATTTTATCGTCATTTCTCATAAATCGCCGTTTCACACGAAAGAAACCTGAATTTATCAGTTTGAATAGTTAAAAACAGCGTTTTTCTATGTTTTTGCAAGTTTAAAACAGCAATTTTATCGTCATTTCTCATAAATCGCCGTTTCACACGAAAGAAACATGAATTTATCAAATTGAATAGTTAAATACAGCGTTTTTCTATGTTTTTGCAAGTTTAAAACTGCAATTTTATCGTCATTTCTCATAAATCGCCGTTTCACACGAAAGAAACATGAATTTGTCAGTTTGAATAGTTCAAAACAGCGTTTTTCCATGTTTTCGCAAGTTTAAAACAGCAATTTTATCGTCATTTCTCATAAATCGCCGTTTCACACGAAAGAAACATGAATTTGTCAGTTTGAATAGTTAAAAACAGCGTTTTTCTATGTTTTTGCAAGTTTAAAACAGCAAATTTTATCGTCATTTCTCATAAATCGCCGTTTCACACGAAAGAAACCTGAATTTATCAGTTTGAATAGTTAAAAACAGCGTTTTTCTATGTTTTTGCAAGTTTAAAACAGCAATTTTATCGTCATTTCTCATAAATCGCCGTTTCACACGAAAGAAACATAAATTTATCAAATTGAATAGTTAAAAACAGCGTTTTTCTATGTTTTTGCAAGTTTAAAACAGCAATTTTATCGTCAATTCTCATAAATCGCCGTTTCACACGAAAGAAACATGAATTTGTCAGTTTGAATAGTTCAAAACAGCGTTTTTCCATGTTTTTGCAAGTTTAAAACAGCAATTTTATCGTCATTTCTCATAAATCGCCGTTTCACACGAAAGAAACATGAATTTGTCAGTTTGAATAGTTGAAAACAGCGTTTTTCTATGTTTTTGCAAGTTTAAAACAGCAATTTTATCGTCATTTCTCATAAATCGCCGTTTCACACGAAAGAAACATGAATTTGTCAGTTTGAATAGTTCAAAACAGCGTTTTTCCATGTTTTTGCAAGTTTAAAACAGCAATTTTATCGTCATTTCTCATAAATCGCAGTTTCACACGAAAGAAACATGAATTTGTCAGTTTGAATAGTTCAAAACAGCGTTTTTCTATGTTTTTTCATGTTTAAAACAGCAATTTTATCGTCATTTCTCATAAATCGCCGTTTCACACGAAAGAAACATGAATTTGTCAGTTTGAATAGTTGAAAACAGCGTTTTTCTATGTTTTGCAAGTTTAAAACAGCAATTTTATCGTCATTTCTCATAAATCGCCGTTTCACACGAAAGAAACATGAATTTGTCAGTTTGAATAGTTCAAAACAGCGTTTTTCTATGTTTTTGCAAGTTTAAAACAGCAATTTTATCGTTATTTCTCATAAAACGCCGTTTCACACGAAAGAAACATGAATTTGTCAGTTTGAATAGTTAAAAACTGCGTTTTTCTAAGTTTTTGCAAGTTTAAAACAGCAATTTTATCGTCATTTCTCATAAATCGCCGTTTCACACGAAAGAAACCTGAATTTATCAGTTTGAATAGTTAAAAACAGCGTTTTTTTATGTTTTTGCAAGTTTAAAACAGCAGTTTTATCGTGATTTCACAAAAATCCACTGTTTTGAACGAAAGAAACCTGAATTTATCAGTTTGAATAGTTAAAAACAGCGTTTTTCTATGTTTTTGCAAGTTTAAAACAGCAATTTTATCGTCATTTCTCATAAATCGCCGTTTCACACGAAAGAAACATGAATTTATCAGTTTGAATAGTTAAAAACAGCGTTTATCTATGTTTTTGCAAGTTTAAAACAGCAATTTTATCGTCATTTCTCATAAATCGCCGTTTCACACGAAAGAAACATGAATTTGTCAGTTTGAATAGTTGAAAACAGCGTTTTTCTATGTTTTTGCAAGTTTAAAACAGCAATTTTATCGTCATTTCTCATAAATCGCCGTTTCACACGAAAGAAACATGAATTTGTCAGTTTGAATAGTTCAAAACAGCGTTTTTCTATGTTTTTGCAAGTTCAAAACAGCAATTTTATCGTCATTTCTCATAAAACGCCGTTTCACACGAAAGAAACATGAATTTGTCAGTTTGAATAGTTAAAAACAGCGTTTTTCTATGTTTTTGCAAGTTTAAAACAGCAATTTTATCGTCATTTCTCATAAATCGCCGTTTCACACGAAAGAAACCTGAATTTATCAGTTTGAATAGTTCAAAACAGCATTTTTCTATGTTTTTGCAAGTTTAAAACAGCAGTTTTATCGTGATTTCACAAAAATCCACCGTTTCGAACGAAAGAAACCTGAATTTATCAGTTTGAATAGTTAAAAACAGCGTTTTTCTATGTTTTTGCTAGTTTAAAACAGCAATTTTATCGTCATTTCTCATAAATCGCCGTTTCACACGAAAGAAACATGAATTTGTCAGTTTGAATAGTTCAAAACAGGGTTTTTCTATGTTTTTTCATGTTTAAAACAGCAATTTTATCGTCATTTCTCATAAATCGCCGTTTCACACGAAAGAAACATGAATTTGTCAGTTTGAATAGTTGAAAACAGCGTTTTTCTATGTTTTTTCATGTTTAAAACAGCAATTTTATCGTCATTTCTCATAAATCGCCGTTTCACACGAAAGAAACATGAATTTATCAGTTTGAATAGTTAAAAACAGCGTTTTTCTATGTTTTTGCAAGTTTAAAACAGCAATTTTATCGTCATTTCTCATAAATCGCCGTTTCACACGAAAGAAACATGAATTTGTCAGTTTGAATAGTTAAAAACAGCGTTTTTCTATGTTTTTGCAAGTTTAAAACAGCAATTTTATCGTCATTTCTCATAAATCGCCGTTTTACACGAAAGAAACATGAATTTGTCAGTTTGAATAGTTAAAAACAGCGTTTTTCTATGTTTTTGCAAGTTTAAAACAGCAATTTTATCGTCATTTCTCATAAATCGCCGTTTCACACGAAAGAAACATGAATTTGTCAGTTTGAATAGTTCAAAACAGCGTTTTTCCATGTTTTTGCAAGTTTAAAACAGCAATTTTATCGTCATTTCTCATAAATCGCAGTTTCACACGAAAGAAACATGAATTTGTCAGTTTGAATAGTTCAAAACGGCGTTTTTCTATGTTTTTTCATGTTTAAAAACAGCAATTTTATCGTCATTTCTCATAAATCGCCGTTTCACACGAAAGAAACATGAATTTGTCAGTTTGAATAGTTGAAAACAGCGTTTTTCTATGTTTTTGCAAGTTTAAAACAGCAATTTTATCGTCATTTCTCATAAATCGCCGTTTCACACGAAAGAAACATGAATTTGTCAGTTTGAATAGTTCAAAACAGCGTTTTTCTATGTGTTTGCAAGTTTAAAACAGCAATTTTATCGTTATTTCTCATAAAACGCCGTTTCACACGAAAGAAACATGAATTTGTCAGTTTGAATAGTTAAAAACTGCGTTTTTCTATGTTTTTGCAAGTTTAAAACAGCAATTTTATCGTCATTTCTCATAAATCGCCGTTTCACACGAAAGAAACCTGAATTTATCAGTTTGAATAGTTAAAAACAGCGTTTTTCTATGTTTTTGCAAGTTTAAAACAGCAGTTTTATCGTGATTTCACAAAAATCCACTGTTTCGAACGAAAGAAACCTGAATTTATCAGTTTGAATAGTTAAAAACAGCGTTTTTCTATGTTTTTGCAAGTTTAAAACAGCAATTTTATCGTCATTTCTCATAAATCGCCGTTTCACACGAAAGAAACATGAATTTGTCAGTTTGAATAGTTGAAAACAGCGTTTTTCTATGTTTTTGCAAGTTTAAAACAGCAATTTTATCGTCATTTCTCATAAATCGCCGTTTCACACGAAAGAAACATGAATTTGTCAGTTTGAATAGTTCAAAACAGCGTTTTTCTATGTTTTTGCAAGTTCAAAACAGCAATTTTATCGTCATTTCTCATAAAACGCCGTTTCACACGAAAGAAACATGAATTTGTCAGTTTGAATAGTTAAAAACAGCGTTTTTCTATGTTTTTGCAAGTTTAAAACAGCAGTTTTATCGTGATTTCACAAAAATCCACTGTTTCGAACGAAAGAAACCTGAATTTATCAGTTTGAATAGTTAAAAACAGCGTTTTTCCATGTTTTTGCAAGTTTAAAACAGCAATTTTATCGTCATTTCTCATAAATCGCCGTTTCACACGAAAGAAACATGAATTTATCAGTTTGAATAGTTAAAAACAGCGTTTTTCTATGTTTTTGCAAGTTTAAAACAGCAATTTTATCGTCATTTCTCATAAATCGCCGTTTCACACGAAAGAAACATGAATTTGTCAGTTTGAATAGTTAAAAACAGCGTTTTTCTATGTTTTTGCAAGTTTAAAACAGCAATTTTATCGTCATTTCTCATAAATCGCCGTTTTACACGAAAGAAACATGAATTTGTCAGTTTGAATAGTTAAAAACAGCGTTTTTCTATGTTTTTGCAAGTTTAAAACAGCAATTTTATCGTCATTTCTCATAAATCGCCGTTTCACACGAAAGAAACATGAATTTGTCAGTTTGAATAGTTCAAAACAGCGTTTTTCCATGTTTTTGCAAGTTTAAAACAGCAATTTTATCGTCATTTCTCATAAATCGCAGTTTCACACGAAAGAAACATGAATTTGTCAGTTTGAATAGTTCAAAACAGCGTTTTTCTATGTTTTTTCATGTTTAAAACAGCAATTTTATCGTCATTTCTCATAAATCGCCGTTTCACACGAAAGAAACATGAATTTGTCAGTTTGAATAGTTGAAAACAGCGTTTTTCTATGTTTTTGCAAGTTTAAAACAGCAATTTTATCGTCATTTCTCATAAATCGCCGTTTCACACGAAAGAAACATGAATTTGTCAGTTTGAATAGTTCAAAACAGCGTTTTTCTATGTGTTTGCAAGTTTAAAACAGCAATTTTATCGTTATTTCTCATAAAACGCCGTTTCACACGAAAGAAACATGAATTTGTCAGTTTGAATAGTTAAAAACTGCGTTTTTCTATGTTTTTGCAAGTTTAAAACAGCAATTTTATCGTCATTTCTCATAAATCGCCGTTTCACACGAAAGAAACCTGAATTTATCAGTTTGAATAGTTAAAAACAGCGTTTTTCTATGTTTTTGCAAGTTTAAAACAGCAGTTTTATCGTGATTTCACAAAAATCCACTGTTTCGAACGAAAGAAACCTGAATTTATCAGTTTGAATAGTTAAAAACAGCGTTTTTCTATGTTTTTGCAAGTTTAAAACAGCAATTTTATCGTCATTTCTCATAAATCGCCGTTTCACACGAAAGAAACATGAATTTATCAGTTTGAATAGTTAAAAACAGCGTTTTTCTATGTTTTTGCAAGTTTAAAACAGCAATTTTATCGTCATTTCTCATAAATCGCCGTTTCACACGAAAGAAACATGAATTTGTCAGTTTGAATAGTTAAAAACAGCGTTTTTCTATGTTTTTGCAAGTTTAAAACAGCAATTTTATCGTCATTTCTCATAAATCGCCGTTTCACACGAAAGAAACCTGAATTTATCAGTTTGAATAGTTCAAAACAGCGTTTTTCTATGTTTTTGCAAGTTTAAAACAGCAGTTTTATCGTGATTTCACAAAAATCCACCGTTTCGAACGAAAGAAACCTGAATTTATCAGTTTGAATAGTTAAAAACAGCGTTTTTCTATGTTTTTGCTAGTTTAAAACAGCAATTTTATCGTCATTTCTCATAAATCGCCGTTTCACACGAAAGAAACATGAATTTGTCAGTTTGAATAGTTCAAAACAGGGTTTTTCTATGTTTTTTCATGTTTAAAACAGCAATTTTATCGTCATTTCTCATAAATCGCCGTTTCACACGAAAGAAACATGAATTTGTCAGTTTGAATAGTTGAAAACAGCGTTTTTCTATGTTTTTTCATGTTTAAAACAGCAATTTTATCGTCATTTCTCATAAATCGCCGTTTCACACGAAAGAAACATGAATTTGTCAGTTTGAATAGTTAAAAACAGCGTTTTTCTATGTTTTTTCATGTTTAAAACAGCAATTTTATCGTCATTTCTCATAAATCGCCGTTTTACACGAAAGAAACATGAATTTGTCAGTTTGAATAGTTGAAAACAGCGTTTTTCTATGTTTTTGCAAGTTTAAAACAGCAATTTTATCGTCATTTCTCATAAATCGCCGTTTCTCACGAAAGAAACATGAATTTAACAGTTTGAATAGTTCAAAACAGCGTTTTTCTATGTTTTTGCAAGTTTAAAACAGCAATTTTATCGTCATTTCTCATAAATCGCCGTTTCACACGAAAGAAACATGAATTTGTCAGTTTGAATAGTTCAAAACAGCGTTTTTCCATGTTTTTGCAAGTTTAAAACAGCAATTTTATCGTCATTTCTCATAAATCGCAGTTTCACACGAAAGAAACATGAATTTGTCAGTTTGAATAGTTCAAAACAGCGTTTTTCTTTGTTTTTTCATGTTTAAAACAGCAATTTTATAGTCATTTCTCATAAATCGCCGTTTCACACGAAAGAAACATGAATTTGTCAGTTTGAATAGTTGAAAACAGCGTTTTTCTATGTTTTTGCAAGTTTAAAACAGCAATTTTATCGTCATTTCTCATAAATCGCCGTTTCACACGAAAGAAACATGAATTTGTCAGTTTGAATAGTTCAAAACAGCGTTTTTCTATGTTTTTGCAAGTTTAAAACAGCAATTTTATCGTTATTTCTCATAAAACGCCGTTTCACACGAAAGAAACATGAATTTGTCAGTTTGAATAGTTAAAAACTGCGTTTTTCTATGTTTTTGCAAGTTTAAAACAGCAATTTTATCGTCATTTCTCATAAATCGCCGTTTCACACGAAAGAAACCTGAATTTATCAGTTTGAATAGTTAAAAACAGCGTTTTTCTATGTTTTTGCAAGTTTAAAACAGCAGTTTTATCGTGATTTCACAAAAATCCACTGTTTCGAACGAAAGAAACCTGAATTTATCAGTTTGAATAGTTAAAAACAGCGTTTTTCTATGTTTTTGCAAGTTTAAAACAGCAATTTTATCGTCATTTCTCATAAATCGCCGTTTCACACGAAAGAAACATGAATTTGTCAGTTTGAATAGTTGAAAACAGCGTTTTTCTATGTTTTTGCAAGTTTAAAACAGCAATTTTATCGTCATTTCTCATAAATCGCCGTTTCACACGAAAGAAACATGAATTTGTCAGTTTGAATAGTTCAAAACAGCGTTTTTCTATGTTTTTGCAAGTTCAAAACAGCAATTTTATCGTCATTTCTCATAAAACGCCGTTTCACACGAAAGAAACATGAATTTGTCAGTTTGAATAGTTAAAAACAGCGTTTTTCTATGTTTTTGCAAGTTTAAAACAGCAGTTTTATCGTGATTTCACAAAAATCCACTGTTTCGAACGAAAGAAACCTGAATTTATCAGTTTGAATAGTTAAAAACAGCGTTTTTCCATGTTTTTGCAAGTTTAAAACAGCAATTTTATCGTCATTTCTCATAAATCGCCGTTTCACACGAAAGAAACATGAATTTATCAGTTTGAATAGTTAAAAACAGCGTTTTTCTATGTTTTTGCAAGTTTAAAACAGCAATTTTATCGTCATTTCTCATAAATCGCCGTTTCACACGAAAGAAACATGAATTTGTCAGTTTGAATAGTTAAAAACAGCGTTTTTCTATGTTTTTGCAAGTTTAAAACAGCAATTTTATCGTCATTTCTCATAAATCGCCGTTTTACACGAAAGAAACATGAATTTGTCAGTTTGAATAGTTAAAAACAGCGTTTTTCTATGTTTTTGCAAGTTTAAAACAGCAATTTTATCGTCATTTCTCATAAATCGCCGTTTCACACGAAAGAAACATGAATTTGTCAGTTTGAATATTTCAAAACAGCGTTTTTCCATGTTTTTGCAAGTTTAAAACAGCAATTTTATCGTCATTTCTCATAAATCGCAGTTTCACACGAAAGAAACATGAATTTGTCAGTTTGAATAGTTCAAAACAGCGTTTTTCTATGTTTTTTCATGTTTAAAACAGCAATTTTATCGTCATTTCTCATAAATCGCCGTTTCACACGATAGAAACATGAATTTGTCAGTTTGAATAGTTGAAAACAGCGTTTTTCTATGTTTTTGCAAGTTTAAAACAGCAATTTTATCGTCATTTCTCATAAATCGCCGTTTCACACGAAAGAAACATGAATTTGTCAGTTTGAATAGTTCAAAACAGCGTTTTTCTATGTGTTTGCAAGTTTAAAACAGCAATTTTATCGTTATTTCTCATAAAACGCCGTTTCACACGAAAGAAACATGAATTTGTCAGTTTGAATAGTTAAAAACTGCGTTTTTCTATGTTTTTGCAAGTTTAAAACAGCAATTTTATCGTCATTTCTCATAAATCGCCGTTTCACACGAAAGAAACCTGAATTTATCAGTTTGAATAGTTAAAAACAGCGTTTTTCTATGTTTTTGCAAGTTTAAAACAGCAGTTTTATCGTGATTTCACAAAAATCCACTGTTTCGAACGAAAGAAACCTGAATTTATCAGTTTGAATAGTTAAAAACAGCGTTTTTCTATGTTTTTGCAAGTTTAAAACAGCAATTTTATCGTCATTTCTCATAAATCGCCGTTTCACACGAAAGAAACATGAATTTATCAGTTTGAATAGTTAAAAACAGCGTTTTTCTATGTTTTTGCAAGTTTAAAACAGCAATTTTATCGTCATTTCTCATAAATCGCCGTTTCACACGAAAGAAACATGAATTTGTCAGTTTGAATAGTTAAAAACAGCGTTTTTCTATGTTTTTGCAAGTTTAAAACAGCAATTTTATCGTCATTTCTCATAAATCGCCGTTTCACACGAAAGAAACCTGAATTTATCAGTTTGAATAGTTCAAAACAGCGTTTTTCTATGTTTTTGCAAGTTTAAAACAGCAGTTTTATCGTGATTTCACAAAAATCCACCGTTTCGAACGAAAGAAACCTGAATTTATCAGTTTGAATAGTTAAAAACAGCGTTTTTCTATGTTTTTGCTAGTTTAAAACAGCAATTTTATCGTCATTTCTCATAAATCGCCGTTTCACACGAAAGAAACATGAATTTGTCAGTTTGAATAGTTCAAAACAGGGTTTTTCTATGTTTTTTCATGTTTAAAACAGCAATTTTATCGTCATTTCTCATAAATCGCCGTTTCACACGAAAGAAACATGAATTTGTCAGTTTGAATAGTTGAAAACAGCGTTTTTCTATGTTTTTTCATGTTTAAAACAGCAATTTTATCGTCATTTCTCATAAATCGCCGTTTCACACGAAAGAAACATGAATTTGTCAGTTTGAATAGTTAAAAACAGCGTTTTTCTATGTTTTTTCATGTTTAAAACAGCAATTTTATCGTCATTTCTCATAAATCGCCGTTTTACACGAAAGAAACATGAATTTGTCAGTTTGAATAGTTGAAAACAGCGTTTTTCTATGTTTTTGCAAGTTTAAAACAGCAATTTTATCGTCATTTCTCATAAATCGCCGTTTCTCACGAAAGAAACATGAATTTAACAGTTTGAATAGTTCAAAACAGCGTTTTTCTATGTTTTTGCAAGTTTAAAACAGCAATTTTATCGTCATTTCTCATAAATCGCCGTTTCACACGAAAGAAACATGAATTTGTCAGTTTGAATAGTTCAAAACAGCGTTTTTCCATGTTTTTGCAAGTTTAAAACAGCAATTTTATCGTCATTTCTCATAAATCGCAGTTTCACACGAAAGAAACATGAATTTGTCAGTTTGAATAGTTCAAAACAGCGTTTTTCTTTGTTTTTTCATGTTTAAAACAGCAATTTTATAGTCATTTCTCATAAATCGCCGTTTCACACGAAAGAAACATGAATTTGTCAGTTTGAATAGTTGAAAACAGCGTTTTTCTATGTTTTTGCAAGTTTAAAACAGCAATTTTATCGTCATTTCTCATAAATCGCCGTTTCACACGAAAGAAACATGAATTTGTCAGTTTGAATAGTTCAAAACAGCGTTTTTCTATGTTTTTGCAAGTTTAAAACAGCAATTTTATCGTTATTTCTCATAAAACGCCGTTTCACACGAAAGAAACATGAATTTGTCAGTTTGAATAGTTAAAAACTGCGTTTTTCTATGTTTTTGCAAGTTTAAAACAGCAATTTTATCGTCATTTCTCATAAATCGCCGTTTCACACGAAAGAAACCTGAATTTATCAGTTTGAATAGTTAAAAACAGCGTTTTTCTATGTTTTGCAAGTTTAAAACAGCAGTTTTATCGTGATTTCACAAAAATCCACTGTTTCGAACGAAAGAAACCTGAATTTATCAGTTTGAATAGTTAAAAACAGCGTTTTTCTATGTTTTTGCAAGTTTAAAACAGCAATTTTATCGTCATTTCTCATAAATCGCCGTTTCACACGAAAGAAACATGAATTTATCAGTTTGAATAGTTAAAAACAGCGTTTTTCTATGTTTTTGCAAGTTTAAAACAGCAATTTTATCGTCATTTCTCATAAATCGCCGTTTCACACGAAAGAAACATGAATTTGTCAGTTTGAATAGTTGAAAACAGCGTTTTTCTATGTTTTTGCAAGTTTAAAACAGCAATTTTATCGTCATTTCTCATAAATCGCCGTTTCACACGAAAGAAACATTAATTTGTCAGTTTGAATAGTTCAAAACAGCGTTTTTCTATGTTTTTGCAAGTTCAAAACAGCAATTTTATCGTCATTTCTCATAAAACGCCGTTTCACACGAAAGAAACATGAATTTGTCAGTTTGAATAGTTAAAAACAGCGTTTTTCTATGTTTTTGCAAGTTTAAAACAGCAATTTTATCGTCATTTCTCATAAATCGCCGTTTCACACGAAAGAAACCTGAATTTATCAGTTTGAATAGTTCAAAACAGCGTTTTTCTATGTTTTTGCAAGTTTAAAACAGCAGTTTTATCGTGATTTCACAAAAATCCACCGTTTCGAACGAAAGAAACCTGAATTTATCAGTTTGAATAGTTAAAAACAGCGTTTTTCTATGTTTTTGCTAGTTTAAAACAGCAATTTTATCGTCATTTCTCATAAATCGCCGTTTCACACGAAAGAAACATGAATTTGTCAGTTTGAATAGTTCAAAACAGGGTTTTTCTATGTTTTTTCATGTTTAAAACAGCAATTTTATCGTCATTTCTCATAAATCGCCGTTTCACACGAAAGAAACATGAATTTGTCAGTTTGAATAGTTTAAAACAGCGTTTTTCTATGTTTTTTCATGTTTAAAACAGCAATTTTATCGTCATTTCTCATAAATCGCCGTTTCACACGAAAGAAACATGAATTTGTCAGTTTGAATAGTTAAAAACAGCGTTTTTCTATGTTTTTTCATGTTTAAAACAGCAATTTTATCGTCATTTCTCATAAATCGCCGTTTCACACGAAAGAAACATGAATTTGTCAGTTTGAATAGTTGAAAACAGCGTTTTTCTATGTTTTTGCAAGTTTAAAACAGCAATTTTATCGTCATTTCTCATAAATCGCCGTTTCACACGAAAGAAACATGAATTTGTCAGTTTGAATAGTTCAAAACAGCGTTTTTCTATGTTTTTGCAAGTTTAAAACAGCAATTTTATCGTCATTTCTCATAAAACACCGTTTCACACGAAAGAAACATGAATTTGTCAGTTTGAATAGTTAAAAACAGCGTTTTTCTATGTTTTTGCAAGTTTAAAACAGCAATTTTATCGTCATTTCTCATAAATCGCCGTTTCACACGAAAGAAACCTGAATTTATCAGTTTGAATAGTTCAAAACAGCGTTTTTCTATGTTTTTGCAAGTTTAAAACAGCAATTTTATCGTCATTTCTCATAAATCGCCGTTTCTCACGAAAGAAACATGAATTTAACAGTTTAAATAGTTCAAAACAGCGTTTTTCTATGTTTTTGCAAGTTTAAAACAGAAGTTTTATTGTGATTTCACAAAAATCTACCGTTTCGAACGAAAGAAACCTGAATTTATCAGTTTGAATAGTTAAAAACAGCGTTTTTCTATGTTTTTGCAAGTTTAAAACAGCAATTTTATCGTCATTTCTCATAAATCGCCGTTTCACACGAAAGAAACATGAATTTATCAGTTTGAATAGTTAAAAACAGCGTTTTTCTATGTTTTTGCAAGTTTAAAACAGCAATTTTATCGTCATTTCTCATAAATCGCCGTTTCACACGGAAGAAACATGAATTTGTCTGTTTGAATAGTTCAAAACAGCGTTTTTTCCATTTTTTTGCAAGTTTAAAACAGCAATTTTATCGTCATTTCTCATAAATCACCGTTTCACACGAAAGAAACCTGAATTTATCAGTTTGAATAGTTCAAAACAGCGTTTTTCTATGTTTTTGCAAGTTTAAAACAGCAGTTTTATCGTGATTTCACAAAAATCCACCGTTTCGAACGAAAGAAACCTGAATTTATCAGTTTGAATAGTTAAAAACAGCGTTTTTCTATGTTTTTGCTAGTTTAAAACAGCAATTTTATCGTCATTTCTCATAAATCGCCGTTTCACACGAAAGAAACATGAATTTGTCAGTTTGAATAGTTCAAAACAGGGTTTTTCTATGTTTTTTCATGTTTAAAACAGCAATTTTATCGTCATTTCTCATAAATCGCCGTTTCACACGAAAGAAACATGAATTTGTCAGTTTGAATAGTTGAAAACAGCGTTTTTCTATGTTTTTTCATGTTTAAAACAGCAATTTTATCGTCATTTCTCATAAATCGCCGTTTCACACGAAAGAAACATGAATTTGTCAGTTTGAATAGTTAAAAACAGCGTTTTTCTATGTTTTTTCATGTTTAAAACAGCAATTTTATCGTCATTTCTCATAAATCGCCGTTTCACACGAAAGAAACATGAATTTGTCAGTTTGAATAGTTGAAAACAGCGTTTTTCTATGTTTTTGCAAGTTTAAAACAGCAATTTTATCGTCATTTCTCATAAATCGCCGTTTCACACGAAAGAAACATGAATTTGTCAGTTTGAATAGTTCAAAACAGCGTTTTTCTATGTTTTTGCAAGTTTAAAACAGCAATTTTATCGTCATTTCTCATAAAACGCCGTTTCACACGAAAGAAACATGAATTTGTCAGTTTGAATAGTTAAAAACAGCGTTTTTCTATGTTTTTGCAAGTTTAAAACAGCAGTTTTATCGTGATTTCACAAAAATCCACCGTTTCGAACGAAAGAAACCTGAATTTATCAGTTTGAATAGTTAAAAACAGCGTTTTTCTATGTTTTTGCAAGTTTAAAACAGCAATTTTATCGTCATTTCTCATAAATCGCCGTTTCACACGAAAGAAACATGAATTTATCAGTTTGAATAGTTAAAAACAGCGTTTTTCTATGTTTTTGCAAGTTTAAAACAGCAATTTTATCGTCATTTCTCATAAATCGCCGTTTCACACGAAAGAAACATGAATTTGTCTGTTTGAATAGTTCAAAACAGCGTTTTTCCATTTTTTTGCAAGTTTAAAACAGCAATTTTATCGTCATTTCTCATAAATCGACGTTTCACACGATAGAAACATGAATTTGTCAGTTTGAATCGTTCAAAACAGCGTTTTTGTATGTTTTTTTATGTTTACAACAGCAATTTTATCGTCATTTCTCATAAATCGCCGTTTCACACGAAAGAAACATGAATTTGTCAGTTTGAATAGTTGAAAACAGCGTTTTTCTATGTTTTTTCAAGTTTAAAACAGCAATTTTATCGTCATTTCTCATAAATCGCCGTTTCACACGAAAGAAACATGAATTTGTCAGTTTGAATAGTTCAAAACAGCGTTTTTCTTGGTTTTTGCAAGTTAAAAACATCAATTTTATCGTCATTTCTCATAAAACGCCGTTTCACACGAAAGAAACATGAATTTGTCAGTTTGAATAGTTAAAAAGAGCGTTTTTCTATATTTTTGCAAGTTTAAAACAGCAATTTTATCGTCATTTCTCATAAATCGCCGTTTCACACGAAAGAAACCTGAATTTATCAGTTTGAATAGTTAAAAACAGCGTTTTTCTATGTTTTTGCAAGTTTAAAACAGCAATTTTATCGTCATTTCTCATAAATCGCCGTTTCACACGAAAGAAACATGAATTTATCAGTTTGAATAGTTCAAAACAGCGTTTTTCTATGTTTTTGCAAGTTTAAAACAGCAGTTTTATCGTGATTTCACAAAAATCCACCGTCTCGAACGAAAGAAACCTGAATTTATCAGTTTGAATAGTTAAAAACAGCGTTTTTCTATGTTTTTGCAAGTTTAAAACAGCAAATTTATCGTCATTTCTCATAAATCGCCGTTTCACACGAAAGAAACATGAATTTATCAGTTTGAATAGTTAAAAACAGCGTTTTTCTATGTTTTTGCAAGTTTAAAACAGAATTTTATCGTCATTTCTCATAAATCGCCGTTTCACACGAAAGAAACATGAATTTGTCAGTTTGAATAGTTCAAAACAGCGTTTTTCTATGTTTTTTCATGTTTAAAACAGCAATTTTATCGTCATTTCTCATAAATCGCCGTTTCACACGAAAGAAACATGAATTTGTCAGTTTGAATAGTTGAAAACAGCGTTTTTCTATGTTTTTGCAAGTTTAAAACAGCAATTTTATCGTCATTTCTCATAAATCGCCGTTTCACACGAAAGAAACATGAATTTGTCAGTTTGAATAGTTCAAAACAGCGTTTTTCTATGTTTTTGCAAGTTTAAAACAGCAATTTTATCGTCATTTCTCATAAAACGCCGTATCACACGAAAGAAACATGAATTTGTCAGTTTGAATAGTTAAAAACAGCGTTTTTCTATGTTTTTGCAAGTTTAAAACAGCAATTTTATCGTCATTTCTCATAAATCGCCGTTTCACACGAAAGAAACATGAATTTATCAGTTTGAATAGTTAAAAACAGCGTTTTTCTATGTTTTTGCAAGTTTAAAACAGCAATTTTATCGTCATTTCTCATAAATCGCCGTTTCACACGAAAGAAACATGAATTTGTCTGTTTGAATAGTTCAAAACAGCGTTTTTCCATTTTTTTGCAAGTTTAAAACAGCAATTTTATCGTCATTTCTCATAAATCGACGTTTCACACGAAAGAAACATGAATTTGTCAGTTTGAATCGTTCAAAACAGCGTTTTTGTATGTTTTTTTATGTTTACAACAGCAATTTTATCGTCATTTCTCATAAATCGCCGTTTCACACGAAAGAAACATGAATTTGTCAGTTTGAATAGTTGAAAACAGCGTTTTTCTATGTTTTTTCATGTTTAAAACAGCAATTTTATCGTCATTTCTCATAAATCGCCGTTTCACACGAAAGAAACATGAATTTGTCAGTTTAAATAGTTCAAAACAGCGTTTTTCTATGTTTTTGCAAGTTAAAAACATCAATTTTATCGTCATTTCTCATAAAACGCCGTTTCACACGAAAGAAACATGAATTTGTCAGTTTGAATAGTTAAAAAGAGCGTTTTTCTATATTTTTGCAAGTTTAAAACAGCAATTTTATCGTCATTTCTCATAAATCGCCGTTTCACACGAAAGAAACCTGAATTTATCAGTTTGAATAGTTAAAAACAGCGTTTTTCTATGTTTTTGCAAGTTTAAAACAGCAATTTTATCGTCATTTCTCATAAATCGCCGTTTCACACGAAAGAAACATGAATTTATCAGTTTGAATAGTTAAAAACAGCGTTTTTCTATGTTTTTGCAAGTTTAAAACAGCAATTTTATCGTCATTTCTCATAAATCGCCGTTTCACACGGAAGAAACATGAATTTGTCTGTTTGAATAGTTCAAAACAGCGTTTTTCCATTTTTTTGCAAGTTTAAAACAGCAATTTTATCGTCATTTCTCATAAATCGACGTTTCACACGATAGAAACATGAATTTGTCAGTTTGAATCGTTCAAAACAGCGTTTTTGTATGTTTTTTATGTTTACAACAGCAATTTTATCGTCATTTCTCATAAATCGCCGTTTCACACGAAAGAAACATGAATTTGTCAGTTTGAATAGTTGAAAACAGCGTTTTTCTATGTTTTTTCAAGTTTAAAACAGCAATTTTATCGTCATTTCTCATAAATCGCCGTTTCACACGAAAAAAACATGAATTTGTCAGTTTGAATAGTTCAAAACAGCGTTTTTCTATGTTTTTGCAAGTTAAAAACATCAATTTTATCGTCATTTCTCATAAAACGCCGTTTCACACGAAAGAAACATGAATTTGTCAGTTTGAATAGTTAAAAAGAGCGTTTTTCTATATTTTTGCAAGTTTAAAACAGCAATTTTATCGTCATTTCTCATAAATCGCCGTTTCACACGAAAGAAACCTGAATTTATCAGTTTGAATAGTTAAAAACAGCGTTTTTCTATGTTTTTGCAAGTTTAAAACAGCAATTTTATCGTCATTTCTCATAAATCGCCGTTTCACACGAAAGAAACATGAATTTATCAGTTTGAATAGTTAAAAACAGCGTTTTTCTATGTTTTTGCAAGTTTAAAACAGCAATTTTATCGTCATTTCTCATAAATCGCCGTTTCACACGGAAGAAACATGAATTTGTCTGTTTGAATAGTTCAAAACAGCGTTTTTCCATTTTTTTGCAAGTTTAAAACAGCAATTTTATCGTCATTTCTCATAAATCGACGTTTCACACGATAGAAACATGAATTTGTCAGTTTGAATCGTTCAAAACAGCGTTTTTGTATGTTTTTTATGTTTACAACAGCAATTTTATCGTCATTTCTCATAAATCGCCGTTTCACACGAAAGAAACATGAATTTGTCAGTTTGAATAGTTGAAAACAGCGTTTTTCTATGTTTTTTCAAGTTTAAAACAGCAATTTTATCGTCATTTCTCATAAATCGCCGTTTCACACGAAAAAAACATGAATTTGTCAGTTTGAATAGTTCAAAACAGCGTTTTTCTATGTTTTTGCAAGTTAAAAAACATCAATTTTATCGTCATTTCTCATAAAACGCCGTTTCACACGAAAGAAACATGAATTTGTCAGTTTGAATAGTTAAAAAGAGCGTTTTTCTATATTTTTGCAAGTTTAAAACAGCAATTTTATCGTCATTTCTCATAAATCGCCGTTTCACACGAAAGAAACCTGAATTTATCAGTTTGAATAGTTAAAAACAGCGTTTTTCTATGTTTTTGCAAGTTTAAAACAGCAATTTTATCGTCATTTCTCATAAATCGCCGTTTCACACGAAAGAAACATGAATTTATCAGTTTGAATAGTTCAAAACAGCGTTTTTCTATGTTTTTGCAAGTTTAAAACAGCAGTTTTATCGTGATTTCACAAAAATCCACCGTCTCGAACGAAAGAAACCTGAATTTATCAGTTTGAATAGTTAAAAACAGCGTTTTTCTATGTTTTTGCAAGTTTAAAACAGCAAATTTATCGTCATTTCTCATAAATCGCCGTTTCACACGAAAGAAACATGAATTTATCAGTTTGAATAGTTAAAAACAGCGTTTTTCTATGTTTTTGCAAGTTTAAAACAGAATTTTATCGTCATTTCTCATAAATCGCCGTTTCACACGAAAGAAACATGAATTTGTCAGTTTGAATAGTTCAAAACAGCGTTTTTCTATGTTTTTGCAAGTTTAAAACAGCAATTTTATCGTCATTTCTTATAAATCGCCGTTTCACACGAAAGAAACATGAATTTATCAGTTTGAATAGTTAAAAACAGCGTTTTTCTATGTTTTTGCAAGTTTAAAACAGCAATTTTATAGTCTTTTCTCATAAATCGCCGTTTCACACGAAAGAAACATGAATTTATCAGTTTGAATAGTTAAAAACAGCGTTTTTCTATGTTTTTGCAAGTTTAAAACAGCAATTTTATCGTCATTTCTCATAAATCGCCGTTTCACACGAAAGAAACATGAATTTGTCAGTTTGAATAGTTCAAAACAGCGTTTTTCTATGTTTTTGCAAGTTTAAAACAGCATTTTTATCGTCATTTCTCATAAATCGCCGTTTCACACGAAAGAAACATGAATTTGTCAGTTTGAATAGTTCAAAACAGCGTTTTTCTATTTTTTTTCATGTTTAAAACAGCAATTTTATCGTCATTTCTCATAAATCGCCGTTTCACACGAAAGAAACATGGATTTGTCAGTTTGAATAGTTGAAAACAGCGTTTTTCTATGTTTTTGCAAGTTTAAAACAGCAATTTTATCGTCATTTCTCATAAATCGCCGTTTTACACGAAAGAAACATGAATTTGTCAGTTTGAATAGTTCAAAACAGCGTTTTTCTATGTTTTTGCAAGTTTAAAACAGCAATTTTATCGTCATTTCTCATAAAACGCCGTTTCACACGAAAGAAACATGAATTTGTCAGTTTGAATAGTTAAAAACAGCGTTTTTCTATGTTTTTGCAAGTTTAAAACAGCAATTTTATCGTCATTTCTCATAAATCGCCGTTTCACACGAAAGAAACCTGAATTTATCAGTTTGAATAGTTAAAAACAGCGTTTTTCTATGTTTTTGCAAGTTTAAAACAGCAATTTTATCGTCATTTCTCATAAATCGCCGTTTCACACGAAAGAAACATGAATTTATCAGTTTGAATAGTTCAAAACAGCGTTTTTCTATGTTTTTGCAAGTTTAAAACAGCAGTTTTATCGTGATTTCACAAAAATCCACCGTTTCGAACGAAAGAAACCTGAATTTGTCAGTTTGAATAGTTCAAAACAGCGTTTTTCTATGTTTTTTCATGTTTAAAACAGCAATTTTATCTTCATTTCTCATAAATCGCCGTTTCACACGAAAGAAACATGAATTTGTCAGTTTGAATAGTTGAAAACAGCGTTTTTTTATGTTTTTGCAAGTTTAAAACAGCAATTTTATCGTCATTTCTCATAATTCGCCGTTTCACACGAAAGAAACATGAATTTGTCAGTTTGAATAGTTCAAAACAGCGTTTTTCTATGTTTTTGCAAGTTAAAAACAGCAATTTTATCGTCATTTCTCATAAATCGCCGTTTCACGCGAAAGAAACATGAATTTATCAGTTTGAATAGTTAAAAACAGCGTTTTTCTATGTTTTTGCAAGTTTAAAACAGCAATTATATCGTCATTTCTCATAAATCGCCGTTTCACACGAAAGAAACATGAATTTGTCAGTTTGAATAGTTTAAAACAGCGTTTTTCTATGTTTTTGCAAGTTTAAAACAGCAATTTTATCGTCATTTCTCATAAATCGCCGTTTCACACGAAAGAAACATGAATTTATCAGTTTGAATAGTTCAAAACAGCGTTTTTCTATGTTTTTGCAAGTTTAAAACAGCAGTTTTATCCTGATTTCACAAAAATCCACCGTTTCGAACGAAAGAAACCTGAATTTATCAGTTTGAATAGTTAAAAACAGCGTTTTTCTATGTTTTTGCAAGTTTAAAACAGCAATTTTATCGTCATTTCTCATAAATCGCCGTTTCACACGAAAGAAACCTGAATTTATCAGTTTGAATAGTTAAAAACAACGTTTTTCTATGTTTTTGCAAGTTTAAAACAGCAATTTTATCGTCATTTCTCATAAATCGCCGTTTCACACGAAAGAAACATGAATTTATCAGTTTGAATAGTTCAAAACAGCGTTTTTCTATGTTTTTGCAAGTTTAAAACAGCAGTTTTATCGTGATTTCACAAAAATCCACCGTCTCGAACGAAAGAAACCTGAATTTATCAGTTTGAATAGTTAAAAACAGCGTTTTTCTATGTTTTTGCAAGTTTAAAACAGCAAATTTATCGTCATTTCTCATAAATCGCCGTTTCACACGAAAGAAACATGAATTTATCAGTTTGAATAGTTAAAAACAGCGTTTTTCTATGTTTTTGCAAGTTTAAAACAGAATTTTATCGTCATTTCTCATAAATCGCCGTTTCACACGAAAGAAACATGAATTTGTCAGTTTGAATAGTTCAAAACAGCGTTTTTTCTATGTTTTTGCAAGTTTAAAACAGCAATTTTATCGTCATTTCTTATAAATCGCCGTTTCACACGAAAGAAACATGAATTTATCAGTTTGAATAGTTAAAAACAGCGTTTTTCTATGTTTTTGCAAGTTTAAAACAGCAATTTTATAGTCTTTTCTCATAAATCGCCGTTTCACACGAAAGAAACATGAATTTATCAGTTTGAATAGTTAAAAACAGCGTTTTTCTATGTTTTTGCAAGTTTAAAACAGCAATTTTATCGTCATTTCTCATAAATCGCCGTTTCACACGAAAGAAACATGAATTTGTCAGTTTGAATAGTTCAAAACAGCGTTTTTCTATGTTTTTGCAAGTTTAAAACAGCATTTTTATCGTCATTTCTCATAAATCGCCGTTTCACACGAAAGAAACATGAATTTGTCAGTTTGAATAGTTCAAAACAGCGTTTTTCTATTTTTTTTCATGTTTAAAACAGCAATTTTATCGTCATTTCTCATAAATCGCCGTTTCACACGAAAGAAACATGGATTTGTCAGTTTGAATAGTTGAAAACAGCGTTTTTCTATGTTTTTGCAAGTTTAAAACAGCAATTTTATCGTCATTTCTCATAAATCGCCGTTTTACACGAAAGAAACATGAATTTGTCAGTTTGAATAGTTCAAAACAGCGTTTTTCTATGTTTTTGCAAGTTTAAAACAGCAATTTTATCGTCATTTCTCATAAAACGCCGTTTCACACGAAAGAAACATGAATTTGTCAGTTAGAATAGTTAAAAACAGCGTTTTTCTATGTTTTTGCAAGTTTAAAACAGCAATTTTATCGTCATTTCTCATAAATCGCCGTTTCACACGAAAGAAACCTGAATTTATCAGTTTGAATAGTTAAAAACAGCGTTTTTCTATGTTTTTGCAAGTTTAAAACAGCAATTTTATCGTCATTTCTCATAAATCGCCGTTTCACACGAAAGAAACATGAATTTATCAGTTTGAATAGTTCAAAACAGCGTTTTTCTATGTTTTTGCAAGTTTAAAACAGCAGTTTTATCGTGATTTCACAAAAATCCACCGTTTCGAACGAAAGAAACCTGAATTTGTCAGTTTGAATAGTTCAAAACAGCGTTTTTCTATGTTTTTTCATGTTTAAAACAGCAATTTTATCTTCATTTCTCATAAATCGCCGTTTCACACGAAAGAAACATGAATTTGTCAGTTTGAATAGTTGAAAACAGCGTTTTTTTATGTTTTTGCAAGTTTAAAACAGCAATTTTATCGTCATTTCTCATAATTCGCCGTTTCACACGAAAGAAACATGAATTTGTCAGTTTGAATAGTTCAAAACAGCGTTTTTCTATGTTTTTGCAAGTTAAAAACAGCAATTTTATCGTCATTTCTCATAAATCGCCGTTTCACGCGAAAGAAACATGAATTTATCAGTTTGAATAGTTAAAAACAGCGTTTTTCTATGTTTTTGCAAGTTTAAAACAGCAATTATATCGTCATTTCTCATAAATCGCCGTTTCACACGAAAGAAACATGAATTTGTCAGTTTGAATAGTTTAAAACAGCGTTTTTCTATGTTTTTGCAAGTTTAAAACAGCAATTTTATCGTCATTTCTCATAAATCGCCGTTTCACACGAAAGAAACATGAATTTATCAGTTTGAATAGTTCAAAACAGCGTTTTTCTATGTTTTTGCAAGTTTAAAACAGCAGTTTTATCGTGATTTCACAAAAATCCACCGTTTCGAACGAAAGAAACCTGAATTTATCAGTTTGAATAGTTAAAAACAGCGTTTTTCTATGTTTTTGCAAGTTTAAAACAGCAATTTTATCGTCATTTCTCATAAATCGCCGTTTCACACGAAAGAAACATGAATTTATCAAATTGAATAGTTAAAAACAGCGTTTTTCTATGTTTTTGCAAGTTTAAAACAGCAATTTTATCGTCATTTCTCATAAATCGCCGTTTCACACGAAAGAAACATGAATTTGTCAGTTTGAATAGTTCAAAACAGCGTTTTTCTATGTTTTTTCATGTTTAAAACAGCAATTTTATCGTCATTTCTCATAATTCGCCGTTTCACACGAAAGAAACATGAATTTGTCAGTTTGAATAGTTGAAAACAGCGTTTTTTTATGTTTTTGCAAGTTTACAACAGCAATTTTATCGTCATTTCTCATAAATCGCCGTTTCACACGAAAGAAACATGAATTTATCAGTTTGAATAGTTCAAAACAGCGTTTTTCTATGTTTTTGCAAGTTTAAAACAGCAGTTTTATCGTGATTTCACAAAAATCCACCGTTTCGAACGAAATAAACCTGAATTTATCAGTTTGAATAGTTAAAAACTGCGTTTTTCTATGTTTTTGCAAGTTTAAAACAGCAATTTTATCGTCATTTCTCATAAATCGCCGTTTCACACGAAAGAAACATGAATTTATCAGTTTGAATAGTTAAAAACAGCGTTTTTCTATGTTTTTGCAAGTTTAAAACAGCAATTTTATCGTCATTTCTCATAAATCGCCGTTTCACACGAAAGAAACATGAATTTGTCAGTTTGAATAGTTCAAAACAGTGTTTTTCTATGTTTTTGCAAGTTTAAAACAGCAATTTTATCGTCATTTCTCATAAATCGCCGTTTCACACGAAAGAAACATGAATTTGTCAGTTTGAATAGTTCAAAACAGCGTTTTTCTATGTTTTTTCATGTTTAAAACAGCAATTTTATCGTCATTTCTCATAAATCGCCGTTTCACACGAAAGAAACATGAATTTGTCAGTTTGAATAGTTAAAAACATCGTTTTTCTATGTTTTTGCAAGTTTAAAACAGCAATTTTATCGTCATTTCTCATAAATCGCCGTTTCACACGAAAGAAACATGAATTTATCAGTTTGAATAGTTCAAAAAGCGTTTTTCTATGTTTTTGCAAGTTTAAAACAGCAGTTTTATCGTGATTTCACAAAAATCCTCCGTTTCGAACGAAAGCAACCTGAATTTATCAGTTTAAATAGTTCAAAACAGCGTTTTTCAATGTTTTTGCAAGTTTAAAACAGCAGTTTTATCGTGATTTCACAAAAATCCACCGTTTCGAACGAAAGAAACCTGAATTTATCAGTTTGAATAGTTAAAAACAGCGTTTTTCTATGTTTTTGCAAGTTAAAAACAGCAATTTTATCGTCATTTCTCATAAATCGCCGTTTCACGCGAAAGAAACATGAATTTATCAGTTTGAATAGTTAAAAACAGCGTTTTTCTATGTTTTTGCAAGTTTAAAAAAGCAATTTTATCGTAATTTCTCATAAATCGCCGTTTCACACGAAAGAAACATGAATTTGTCAGTTTGAATAGTTCAAAACAGCGTTTTTCTATGTTTTTGCAAGTTTAAAACAGCAACTTTATCGTCATTTCTCATAAATCGCCGTTTCACACGAAAGAAACATGAATTTGTCAGTTTGAATAGTTCAAAACAGCGTTTTTCTATGTTTTTGCAAGTTTAAAACAGCAATTTTATCGTCATTTCTCATAAATCGCCGTTTCACACGAAAGAAACATGAATTTGTCAGTTTGAATAGTTAAAAACTGCGTTTTTCAATGTTTTTGCAAGTTTAAAACAGCAATTTTATCGTCATTTCTCAAAAATCGCCGTTTCACACGAAAGAAACCTGAATTTATCAGTTTGAATAGTTAAAAACAGCGTTTTTCTATGTTTTTGCAAGTTTAAAACAGCAATTTTATCGTCATTTCTCATAAATCGCCGTTTCACACGAAAGAAACATGAATTTATCAAATTGAATAGTTAAAAACAGCGTTTTTCTATGTTTTTGCAAGTTTAAAACAGCAATTTTATCGTCATTTCTTATAAATCGCCGTTTCACACGAAAGAAATATGAATTTGTCAGTTTGAATAGTTCAAAACAGCGTTTTTCCATGTTTTTGCAAGTTTAAAACAGCAATTTTATCGTCATTTCTCATAAATCGCCGTTTCACACGAAAGAAACATGAATTTGTCAGTTTGAATAGTTCAAAACAGCGTTTTTCTATGTTTTTGCAAGTTTAAAACAGCAATTTTATCGTCATTTCTCATAAATCGCCGTTTCACACGAAAGAAACATGAATTTGTCAGTTTGAATAGTTAAAAACTGCGTTTTTCTATGTTTTTGCAAGTTTAAAACAGCAATTTTATCGTCATATCTCATAAATCGCCGTTTCACACGAAAGAAACCTGAATTTATCAGTTTGAATAGTTAAAAACAGCGTTTTTCTATGTTTTTGCAAGTTTAAAACAGCAATTTTATCGTCATTTCTCATAAATCGCCGTTTCACACGAAAGAAACATGAATTTATCAAATTGAATAGTTAAAAACAGCGTTTTTCTATGTTTTTGCAAGTTTAAAACAGCAATTTTATCGTCATTTCTCATAAATCGCCGTTTCACACGAAAGAAACATGAATTTGTCAGTTTGAATAGTTCAAAACAGCGTTTTTCCATGTTTTTGCAAGTTTAAAACAGCAATTTTATCGTCATTTCTCATAAATCGTAGTTTCACACGAAAGAAACATGAATTTGTCAGTTTGAATAGTTCAAAACAGCGTTTTTCTATGTTTTTTCATGTTTAAAACAGCAATTTTATCGTCATTTCTCATAAATCGCCGTTTCACACGAAAGAAACATGAATTTGTCAGTTTGAATAGTTGAAAACAGCGTTTTTCTATGTTTTTGCAAGTTTAAAACAGCAATTTTATCGTCATTTCTCATAAATCGCCGTTTCACACGAAAGAAACATGAATTTGTCAGTTTTAATAGTTCAAAACAGCGTTTTTCTATGTTTTTGCAAGTTTAAAACAGCAATTTTATCGTTATTTCTCATAAAACGCCGTTTCACACGAAAGAAACATGAATTTGTCAGTTTGAATAGTTAAAAACTGCGTTTTTCTATGTTTTTGCAAGTTTAAAACAGCAATTTTATCGTCATTTCTCATAAATCGCCGTTTCACACGAAAGAAACCTGAATTTATCAGTTTGAATAGTTAAAAACAGCGTTTTTCTATGTTTTTGCAAGTTTAAAACAGCAGTTTTATCGTGATTTCACAAAAATCCACTGTTTCGAACGAAAGAAACCTGAATTTATTAGTTTGAATAGTTAAAAACAGCGTTTTTCTATGTTTTTGCAAGTTTAAAACAGCAATTTTATCGTCATTTCTCATAAATCGCCGTTTCACACGAAAGAAACATGAATTTATCAGTTTGAATAGTTAAAAACAGCGTTTTTCTATGTTTTTGCAAGTTTAAAACAGCAATTTTATCGTCATTTCTCATAAATCGCCGTTTCACACGAAAGAAACATGAATTTGTCAGTTTGAATAGTTCAAAACAGCGTTTTTCTATGTTTTTGCAAGTTTAAAACAGAAATTTTATCGTCATTTCTCATAAATCGCCGTTTTACACGAAAGAAACATGAATTTGTCAGTTTGAATAGTTCAAAACAGCGTTTTTCTATGTTTTTGCAAGTTTAAAACAGCAATTTTATCGTAATTTCTCATAAATCGCCGTTTCACACGAAAGAAACCTGAATTTATCAGTTTGAATAGTTAAAAACAGCGTTTTTCTATGTTTTTGCAAGTTTAAAACAGCAATTTTATCGTCATTTCTCATAAATCGCCGTTTCACACGAAAGAAACATGAATTTATCAGTTTGAATAGTTAAAAACAGCGTTTTTCTATGTTTTTGCAAGTTTAAAACAGCAATTTTATCGTCATTTCTCATAAATCGCCGTTTCACACGAAAGAAACATGAATTTGTCAGTTTGAATAGTTGAAAACAGCGTTTTTCTATGTTTTTGCAAGTTTAAAACAGCAATTTTATCGTCATTTCTCATAAATCGCCGTTTCACACGAAAGAAACATGAATTTGTCAGTTTGAATAGTTCAAAACAGCGTTTTTCTATGTTTTTGCAAGTTTAAAACAGCAATTTTATCGTCATTTCTCATAAAACGCCGTTTCACACGAAAGAAACATGAATTTGTCAGTTTGAATAGTTAAAAACAGCGTTTTTCTATGTTTTTGCAAGTTTAAAACAGCAATTTTATCGTCATTTCTCATAAATCGCCGTTTCACACGAAAGAAACATGAATTTGTCAGTTTGAATAGTTCAAAACAGGGTTTTTCTATGTTTTTTCATGTTTAAAACAGCAGTTTTATCGTGATTTCACAAAAATCCACCGTTTCGAACGAAAGAAACCTGAATTTATCAGTTTGAATAGTTAAAAACAGCGTTTTTCTATGTTTTTGCTAGTTTAAAACAGCAATTTTATCGTCATTTCTCATAAATCGCCGTTTCACACGAAAGAAACATGAATTTGTCAGTTTGAATAGTTCAAAACAGGGTTTTTCTATGTTTTTTCATGTTTAAAACAGCAATTTTATCGTCATTTCTCATAAATCGCCGTTTCACACGAAAGAAACATGAATTTGTCAGTTTGAATAGTTGAAATCAGCGTTTTTCTATGTTTTTGCAAGTTTAAAACAGCAATTTTATCGTCATTTCTCATAAATCGCCGTTTCACACGCAAGAAACATGAATTTGTCAGTTTGAATAGTTCAAAACAGCGTTTTTCTATGTTTTTGCAAGTTAAAAACAGCAATTTTATCGTCATTTCTCATAAATCGCCGTTTCACACGAAAGAAACATGAATTTGTCAGTTTGAATAGTTCAAAACAGCGTTTTTCTATGTATTTTCATGTTTAAAACAGCAATTTTATCGTCATTTCTCATAAATCGCCGTTTCACACGAAAGAAACATGAATTTGTCTGTTTGAATAGTTAAAAACATCGTTTTTCTATGTTTTTGCAAGTTTAAAACAGCAATTTTATCGTCATTTCTCATAAATCGCCGTTTCACACGAAAGAAACATGAATTTATCAGTTTGAATGGTTCAAAACAGCGTTTTTCTATGTTTTTGCAAGTTTAAAACAGCAGTTTTATCGTGATTTCACAAAAATCCTCCGTTTCGAACGAAAGAAACCTGAATTTATCAGTTTGAATAGTTCAAAACAGCGTTTTTCAATGTTTTTGCAAGTTTAAAACAGCAGTTTTATCGTGATTTCACAAAAATCCACCGTTTCGAACGAAAGAAACCTGAATTTATCAGTTTGAATAGTTAAAAACAGCGTTTTTCTATGTTTTTGCAAGTTAAAAACAGCAATTTTATCGTCATTTCTCATAAATCGCCGTTTCACGCGAAAGAAACATGAATTTATCAGTTTGAATAGTTAAAAACAGCGTTTTTCTATGTTTTTGCAAGTTTAAAACAGCAATTTTATCGTCATTTCTCATAAATCGCCGTTTCACACGAAAGAAACATGAATTTGTCAGTTTGAATAGTTCAAAACAGCGTTTTTCTATGTTTTTGCAAGTTTAAAACAGCAATTTTATCGTCATTTCTCATAAATCGCCGTTTCACACGAAAGAAACATGAATTTGTCAGTTTGAATAGTTCAAAACAGCGTTTTTCTATGTTTTTGCAAGTTTAAAACAGCAATTTTATCGTCATTTCTCATAAATCGCCGTTTCACAAGAAAGAAACATGAATTTGTCAGTTTGAATAGTTCAAAACAGCGTTTTTCCATGTTTTTGCAAGTTTAAAACAGCAATTTTATCGTCATTTCTCATAAATCGCCGTTTCACACGAAAGAAACATGAATTTGTCAGTTTTAATAGTTCAAAACAGCGTTTTTCTATGTTTTTTCATGTTTAAAACAGCAATTTTATCGTCATTTCTCATAAATCGCCGTTTCACACGAAAGAAACATGAATTTGTCAGTTTGAATAGTTCAAAACAGCGTTTTTCTATGTTTTTGCAAGTTTAAAACAGCAATTTTATCGTCATTTCTCATAAATCGCCGTTTCACAAGAAAGAAACATGAATTTGTCAGTTTGAATAGTTCAAAACAGCGTTTTTCCATGTTTTTGCAAGTTTAAAACAGCAATTTTATCGTCATTTCTCATAAATCGCCGTTTCACACGAAAGAAACATGAATTTGTCAGTTTGAATAGTTCAAAACAGCGTTTTTCTATGTTTTTTCATGTTTAAAACAGCAATTTTATCGTCATTTCTCATAAATCGCCGTTTCACACGAAAGAAACATGAATTTGTCAGTTTGAATAGTTCAAAACAGCGTTTTTCTATGTTTTTGCAAGTTTAAAACAGCAATTTTATCGTCATTTCTCATAAATCGCTGTTTCACACGAAAGAAACATGAATTTGTCAGTTTGAATAGTTCAAAACAGCGTTTTTCTATGTTTTTGCAAGTTTACAACAGCAATTTTATCGTCATTTCTCATAAATCGCCGTTTCACACGAAAGAAACATGAATTTATCAGTTTGAATAGTTCAAAACAGCGTTTTTCTATGTTTTTGCAAGTTTAAAACAGCAGTTTTATCGTGATTTCACAAAAATCCACCGTTTCGAACGAAAGAAACCTGAATTTATCAGTTTGAATAGTTAAAAACAGCGTTTTTCTATGTTTTTGCAAGTTAAAAACAGCAATTTTATCGTCATTTCTCATAAATCGCCGTTTCACGCGAAAGAAACATGAATTTATCAGTTTGAATAGTTAAAAACAGCGTTTTTCTATGTTTTTGCAAGTTTAAAACAGCAATTTTATCGTCATTTCTTAAAAATCGCCGTTTCACACGAAAGAAACATGAATTTGTCAGTTTGAATAGTTCAAAACAGCGTTTTTCTATGTTTTTGCAAGTTTAAAACAGCAATTTTATCGTCATTTCTCATAAATCGCCGTTTCACACGAAAGAAACATGAATTTGTCAGTTTGAATAGTTCAAAACAGCGTTTTTCTATGTTTTTGCAAGTTTAAAACAGCAATTTTATCGTCATTTCTCATAAATCGCCGTTTCACACGAAAGAAACATGAATTTGTCAGTTTGAATAGTTAAAAACTGCGTTTTTCTATGTTTTTGCAAGTTTACAACAGCAATTTTATCGTCATTTCTCATAAATCGCCGTTTCACACGAAAGAAACATGAATTTGTCAGTTTGAATAGTTCAAAACAGCGTTTTTCCATGTTTTTGCAAGTTTAAAACAGCAATTTTATCGTCATTTCTCATAAATCGCCGTTTCACACGAAAGAAACATGAATTTGTCAGTTTGAATAGTTCAAAACAGCGTTTTTCTATGTTTTTTCATGTTTAAAACAGCAATTTTATCGTCATTTCTCATAAATCGCCGTTTCACACGAAAGAAACATGAATTTGTCAGTTTGAATAGTTGAAAACAGCGTTTTTCTATGTTTTTGCAAGTTTAAAACAGCAATTTTATCGTCATTTCTCATAAATCGCCGTTTCACACGAAAGAAACATGAATTTGTCAGTTTGAATAGTTCAAAACAGGGTTTTTCTATGTTTTTTCATGTTTAAAACAGCAGTTTTATCGTGATTTCACAAAAATCCACCGTTTCGAACGAAAGAAACCTGAATTTATCAGTTTGAATAGTTAAAAACAGCGTTTTTCTATGTTTTTGCTAGTTTAAAACAGCAATTTTATCGTCATTTCTCATAAATCGCCGTTTCACACGAAAGAAACATGAATTTGTCAGTTTGAATAGTTCAAAACAGGGTTTTTCTATGTTTTTTCATGTTTAAAACAGCAATTTTATCGTCATTTCTCATAAATCGCCGTTTCACACGAAAGAAACATGAATTTGTCAGTTTGAATAGTTGAAATCAGCGTTTTTCTATGTTTTTGCAAGTTTAAAAACAGCAATTTTATCGTCATTTCTCATAAATCGCCGTTTCACACGCAAGAAACATGAATTTGTCAGTTTGAATAGTTCAAAACAGCGTTTTTCTATGTTTTTGCAAGTTAAAAACAGCAATTTTATCGTCATTTCTCATAAATCGCCGTTTCACACGAAAGAAACATGAATTTGTCAGTTTGAATAGTTCAAAACAGCGTTTTTCTATGTATTTTCATGTTTAAAACAGCAATTTTATCGTCATTTCTCATAAATCGCCGTTTCACACGAAAGAAACATGAATTTGTCTGTTTGAATAGTTAAAAACATCGTTTTTCTATGTTTTTGCAAGTTTAAAACAGCAATTTTATCGTCATTTCTCATAAATCGCCGTTTCACACGAAAGAAACATGAATTTATCAGTTTGAATAGTTCAAAACAGCGTTTTTCTATGTTTTTGCAAGTTTAAAACAGCAGTTTTATCGTAATTTCACAAAAATCCTCCGTTTCGAACGAAAGAAACCTGAATTTATCAGTTTGAATAGTTCAAAACAGCGTTTTTCAATGTTTTTGCAAGTTTAAAACAGCAGTTTTATTGTGATTTCACAAAAATCCACCGTTTCGAACGAAAGAAACCTGAATTTATCAGTTTGAATAGTTAAAAACAGCGTTTTTCTATGTTTTTGCAAGTTAAAAACAGCAATTTTATCGTCATTTCTCATAAATCGCCGTTTCACGCGAAAGAAACATGAATTTATCAGTTTGAATAGTTAAAAACAGCGTTTTTCTATGTTTTTGCAAGTTTAAAACAGCAATTTTATCGTCATTTCTCATAAATCGCCGTTTCACACGAAAGAAACATGAATTTGTCAGTTTGAATAGTTCAAAACAGCGTTTTTCTATGTTTTTGCAAGTTTAAAACAGCAATTTTATCGTCATTTCTCATAAATCGCCGTTTCACACGAAAGAAACATGAATTTGTCAGTTTGAATAGTTCAAAACAGCGTTTTTCTATGTTTTTGCAAGTTTAAAACAGCAATTTTATCGTCATTTCTCATAAATCGCCGTTTCACAAGAAAGAAACATGAATTTGTCAGTTTGAATAGTTAAAAACTGCGTTTTTCTATGTTTTGCAAGTTTAAAACAGCAATTTTATCGTCATTTCTCATAAATCGCCGTTTCACACGAAAGAAACCTGAATTTATCAGTTTGAATAGTTAAAAACAGCGTTTTTCTATGTTTTTGCAAGTTTAAAACAGCAATTTTATCGTCATTTCTCATAAATCGCCGTTCCACACGAAAGAAACATGAATTTATCAAATTGAATAGTTAAAAACAGCGTTTTTTTTATGTTTTTGCAAGTTTAAAACAGCAATTTTATCGTCATTTCTCATAAATCGCCGTTTCACACGAAAGAAACATGAATTTGTCAGTTTGAATAGTTCAAAACAGCGTTTTTCCATGTTTTTGCAAGTTTAAAACAGCAATTTTATCGTCATTTCTCATAAATCGCCGTTTCACACGAAAGAAACATGAATTTGTCAGTTTGAATAGTTCAAAACAGCGTTTTTCTATGTTTTTCATGTTTAAAACAGCAATTTTATCGTCATTTCTCATAAATCGCCGTTTCACACGAAAGAAACATGAATTTGTCAGTTTGAATAGTTCAAAACAGCGTTTTTCTATGTTTTTGCAAGTTTAAAACAGCAATTTTATCGTCATTTCTCATAAATCGCTGTTTCACACGAAAGAAACATGAATTTGTCAGTTTGAATAGTTCAAAACAGCGTTTTTCTATGTTTTTGAAAGTTTACAACAGCAATTTTATCGTCATTTCTCATAAATCGCCGTTTCACACGAAAGAAACATGAATTTATCAGTTTGAATAGTTCAAAACAGCGTTTTTCTATGTTTTTGCAAGTTTTAAACAGCAGTTTTATCGTGATTTCACAAAAATCCACCGTTTCGAACGAAAGAAACCTGAATTTATCAGTTTGAATAGTTAAAAACAGCGTTTTTCTATGTTTTTGCAAGTTAAAAACAGCAATTTTATCGTCATTTCTCATAAATCGCCGTTTCACGCGAAAGAAACATGAATTTATCAGTTTGAATAGTTAAAAACAGCGTTTTTCTATGTTTTTGCAAGTTTAAAACAGCAATTTTATCGTCATTTCTCATAAATCGCCGTTTCACACGAAAGAAACATGAATTTGTCAGTTTGAATAGTTCAAAACAGCGTTTTTCTATGTTTTTGCAAGTTTAAAACAGCAATTTTATCGTCATTTCTCATAAATCGCCGTTTCACACGAAAGAAACATGAATTTGTCAGTTTGAATAGTTCAAAACAGCGTTTTTCTATGTTTTTGCAAGTTTAAAACAGCAATTTTATCGTCATTTCTCATAAATCGCCGTTTCACACGAAAGAAACATGAATTTGTCAGTTTGAATAGTTAAAAACTGCGTTTTTCTATGTTTTTGCAAGTTTACAACAGCAATTTTATCGTCATTTCTCATAAATCGCCGTTTCACACGAAAGAAACATGAATTTGAGTTTGAATAGTTCAAACAGCGTTTTTCTATGTTTTTCATGTTTAAAACAGCAATTTTATCGTCATTTCTCATAAATCGCCGTTTCACACGAAAGAAACATGAATTTGTCAGTTTGAATAGTTCAAAACAGCGTTTTTCTATGTTTTTGCAAGTTTAAAAACAGCAATTTTATCGTCATTTCTCATAAATCGCCGTTTCACACGAAAGAACCTGAATTTATCAGTTTGAATAGTTAAAAACAGCGTTTTCTATGTTTTTGCAAGTTTAAAACAGCAGTTTTATCGTGATTTCACAAAAATCCACTGTTTCGAACGAAAGAAACCTGAATTTATCAGTTTGAATAGTTAAAAACAGCGTTTTTCTATGTTTTTGCAAGTTTAAAACAGCAATTTTATCGTCATTTCTCATAAATCGCCGTTTCACACGAAAGAAACATGAATTTATCAGTTTGAATAGTTAAAAACAGCGTTTTTCTATGTTTTTGCAAGTTTAAAACAGCAATTTTATCGTCATTTCTCATAAATCGCCGTTTCACACGAAAGAAACATGAATTTGTCAGTTTGAATAGTTCAAAACAGCGTTTTTCTATGTTTTAGCAAGTTTAAAACAGCAATTTTATCGTCATTTCTCATAAATCGCCGTTTTATACGAAAGAAACATGAATTGTCAGTTTGAATAGTTCAAAACAGCGTTTTTCTATGTTTTTGCAAGTTTAAAACAGCAATTTTATCGTCATTTCTCATAAATCGCCGTTTCACACGAAAGAAACCTGAATTTATCAGTTTGAATAGTTAAAAACAGCGTTTTTCTATGTTTTTGCAAGTTTAAAACAGCAATTTTATCGTCATTTCTCATAAATCGCCGTTTCACACGAAAGAAACATGAATTTGTCAGTTTGAATAGTTCAAAACAGCGTTTTTCTATGTTTTTTCATGTTTAAAACAGCAATTTTATCGTCATTTCTCATAAATCGCCGTTTCACACGAAAGAAACATGAATTTGTCAGTTTGAATAGTTCAAAACAGCGTTTTTCTATGTTTTTGCAAGTTTAAAACAGCAATTTTATCGTCATTTCTCATAAATCGCTGTTTCACACGAAAGAAACATGAATTTGTCAGTTTGAATAGTTCAAAACAGCGTTTTTCTATGTTTTTGAAAGTTTACAACAGCAATTTTATCGTCATTTCTCATAAATCGCCGTTTCACACGAAAGAAACATGAATTTATCAGTTTGAATAGTTCAAAACAGCGTTTTTTCTATGTTTTTGCAAGTTTAAAACAGCAGTTTTATCGTGATTTCACAAAAATCCACCGTTTCGAACGAAAGAAACCTGAATTTATCAGTTTGAATAGTTAAAAACAGCGTTTTTCTATGTTTTTGCAAGTTAAAACAGCAATTTTATCGTCATTTCTCATAAATCGCCGTTTCACGCGAAAGAAACATGAATTTATCAGTTTGAATAGTTAAAAACAGCGTTTCTTCTATGTTTTTGCAAGTTTAAAACAGCAATTTTATCGTCATTTCTCATAAATCGCCGTTTCACACGAAAGAAACATGAATTTGTCAGTTTGAATAGTTCAAAACAGGGTTTTTCTATGTTTTTTCATGTTTAAAACAGCAGTTTTATCGTGATTTCACAAAAATCCACCGTTTCGAACGAAAGAAACCTGAATTTATCAGTTTGAATAGTTAAAAACAGCGTTTTTCTATGTTTTTGCTAGTTTAAAACAGCAATTTTATCGTCATTTCTCATAAATCGCCGTTTCACACGAAAGAAACATGAATTTGTCAGTTTGAATAGTTCAAAACAGGGTTTTTCTATGTTTTTTCATGTTTAAAACAGCAATTTTATCGTCATTTCTCATAAATCGCCGTTTCACACGAAAGAAACATGAATTTGTCAGTTTGAATAGTTGAAATCAGCGTTTTTCTATGTTTTTGCAAGTTTAAAACAGCAATTTTATCGTCATTTCTCATAAATCGCCGTTTCACACGCAAGAAACATGAATTTGTCAGTTTGAATAGTTCAAAACAGCGTTTTTCTATGTTTTTGCAAGTTAAAAACAGCAATTTTATCGTCATTTCTCATAAATCGCCGTTTCACACGAAAGAAACATGAATTTGTCAGTTTGAATAGTTCAAAACAGCGTTTTTCTATGTATTTTCATGTTTAAAACAGCAATTTTATCGTCATTTCTCATAAATCGCCGTTTCACACGAAAGAAACTTGAATTTGTCTGTTTGAATAGTTAAAAACATCGTTTTTCTATGTTTTTGCAAGTTTAAAACAGCAATTTTATCGTCATTTCTCATAAATCGCCGTTTCACACGAAAGAACATGAATTT
>CAWWDY010000878.1:0-45176 GCA_963942605.1 Poecilus cupreus | reverse complement strand
AAAATGCTGCTTTCAAGTATTTAAACTGTCATATTCATGTTTCTGTCGTGTATAATAGCTAATGTTGGTAAAAGCAAGATAAAAATGCTGTTTTAAGCATGCAAAAGCAAAAAACCACCGTTTGCAAGTATTTAAACTGTCATATTCATGTTTCTGTCGTATATAATAGCTAATGTTGGTAAAGGCAAGATAAAAAATGCTGTTTTAAGCATGCAAAAGCATACAAAACACCGTTTTCAAGTATCTAAACTGTCATATTTATGTTTCTGTCGTGTAAAATAGCTAATGTTGGTGAAAGCAAAATAAAAATGCTGTTTTAAGCATGCAAAAGCATACAAAACACCGTTTTCAAGTATTTAAACTGTCATATTCATGTTTTCGTCGTGTATAATAGCTAATGTTGGTGAAAGCAAGATAAAAATGCTGTATTAAGAATTCAAAAGCATACAAAACACCGTGTTCAAGTAATTAAACTGTCATATTCATGTATATGTCGTGTGTAATGGCTTATGTTTGCAAAATCAAGATAAAATAGCTGTTTTCAGCTTGCAAAAACATACAAAATGCTGTTTTTAAGTATTTAATATGTCATATTCATGTTTCTGTCGTGTATAATAGCAAATGTTGGTGAAAGCAAGATAAAAATGCTGTTTTAAGCATGCAAAAGCAAACAAAACACCGTTTTCAAGTATTTAAACTGTCATATTCATGTTTCTGTCGTGTATAATAGTTAATGTTGGTGAAAGCAAGATAAAAATGCTGTTTTAAGCATGCAAAAGCATACAAAACACCGTTTTCAAGTATTTAAACTGTCATATTAATGCTTCTGTCGTGTATAATAGCTAATGTTGGTGAAAGCAAGATAAAAATGCTGTTTTAAGCATGCAAAAGTATACAAAACACCGTTTTCAAGTATTTAAACTGTCATATTCATGTATATGTCGTGTGTAATGGCTTATGTTTGCAAAATCAAGATAAAATAGCTGTTTTCAGCTTGCAAAAACATACAAAATGTTGTTTTCATGTATTTAAACTGTCATATTCATGTTCCTGTCATGTATAATAGCTAATGTTGGTGAAAACAAGATAAAAATGCAGTTTTAAGCATGCAAAAGCAAACAAAACACTATTTTCAAGTATTTAAACTGTCATATTCATGTTTCTGTCGTGTATAATAGCTAATGTTGGTGAAAGTAAGATAAAAATGCTGCTTTACTCATGCAAAAGCATACAAAACACCGTTTCCAAGTTTTTAAACTGTCATATTCATGTTTCTGTCGTATATAATAGCTAATGTTGGTGAAGGCAAGATAAAAATTCTGTTTAAAGCATGCAAAAGCATACAAAACACCGTTTTCAGGTATCTAAACTGTCATATTCATGTATATGTCGTGTGTAATGGCTTATGTTTGCAAAATTAAGATAAAATAGCTGTTTTCAGCTTGCAAAAACATACAAAATGCTGTTTTCAATTATTTAAACTGTCATATTCATGTTTCTGTCGTGTATAATAGCTAATGTTGGTGAAAGCAAGATAAAAATGCTGTTTTAAGCATGCAAAAGCATACAAAACACCGTTTTCAAGTATTTAAACTGTCATATTCATGTTTCTGTCGTGTATAATAGCTAATGTTGGTGAAAGCAAGATAAAAATGCTGTTTTAAGCATGCAAAAGCATACAAAACACCGTTTTCAAGTACTTAAACTGTCATATTCATGTATATGTTGTGTGTAATGGCTTATGTTTGCAAAATAAGATAAAATAGCTGTTTTCACCTTGCAAAAAAATACAAAATGCTGTTTTCAAGTATTTAAACTGTCATATTCATGTTTCTGTCGTGTATAATAGCTAATGTTGGTGAAAGCAAGATAAAAATGCTGTTTTAAGCATGCAAAAGCATACAAAACACCGTTTTCAAGTATTTAAACTGTCATATTCATGTATATGTCGTGTGTAATGGCTTATGTTTGCAAAATCAAGATAAAATAGCTGTGTTCAGCTTGCAAAAACATGCAAAATGCTGTTTTCATGTATTTAAACTGTCATATTCATGTTTCTGTCGTGTATAATAGCTAATGTTGGTGAAAGCAAGATAAAAATGCAGTTTTAAGCATGCAAAAGCAAACAAAACACCGTTTTCAAGTATTTAAACAGTCTTATTCATGTTTCTGTCGTGTATAATAGCTAATGTTGGTGAAAGTAAGATAAAAATGCTGTTTTAAGCATGCAAAAGCAAAAAAAAACACCGTTTGCAAGTATTTAAACTGTCATATTCATGTTTCTGTCGTATATAATAGCTAATGTTGGTAAGGCATGACAAAAATGCTGTTTTAAGCATGCAAAAGCATACAAAACACCGTTTTCAAGTATCTAAACTGTCATTTTCATGTTTCTGTCGTGTATAATAGCTAATGTTGGTGAAAGCAAGATAAAAATGCAGTTTTAAGCATGCAAAAGCAAACAAAACACCATTTTCAAGTATTTAAACTGTCATATTCATGTTTCTGTTGTGTATAATAGCTAATTTTGGTAAAAGCAAGATAAAAATGCTGTTTTAAGCATGCAAAAGCATACAAAACACCGTTTTCAAGTATTTAAACTGTCATATTTATGTATATGTCGTGTGTAATGGCTTATGTTATCAAAATCAAGATAAAATAGCTGTTTTCAGCTTGCAAAAATATACAAAATGCTGTTTTTAAGTATTTAATCTGTCATATTCATGTTTCTGTCGTGTATAATAGCAAATGGTGGTGAAAGCAAGATAAAAATGCTGTTTTAAGCATGCAAAAGCATACAAAACACCGTTTTCAAGTACTTAAACTGTCATATTTATGTTTCTGTCATGTATAATAGCTAATGTTGGTGAAAGCAAGATAAAAATGCTGTACTAAGCATGCAAAAGCGTACAAAACACCGTTTTCAAGTATTTAAACTGTCATATTCATGTATATGTCATGTGTAATGGCTTATGTTTGCAAAATCAAGATAAAATAGCTGTTTTCAGCTTCCAAAAACATACAAAATGCTGTTTTCAAGTATTGAAACTGTCATATTCATGTTTCTGTCGTGTAAAATAGCTAATGTTGGTGAAAGTAAGATAAAAATGCTGTTTTAAGCATGCAAGTGCATACAAAACACCGTTTTCAAGTATTTAAACTGTCATATTCATGTATATGTCGTGTGTAATGGCTTATGTTTGCAAAATCAAGATAAAATAGCTGTTTTCAGCTTGCAAAAACATACAAAGTGCTGTTTTCAAGTATTTAAACTGTCATATTTAAGTTTCTGTCGTGTATAATAGCTAATGTTGGTGAAAGCTTTATAAAAATGCTGTTCTAAGCATGCAAAAGCATACAAAACACCGTTTTTAAGTATTTAAAGTATCATATTCATGTATATGTCGTGTGTAATGGCTTATGTTTGCAAAATCAAGATAAAGTAGCTGTTTTTAGCTTGAAAAAACATACAAAATGCTGTTTTCAAGTATTTAAACTGTCATATTCATGTTTCTGTCGTGTATAATAGCTAATGTTGGTGAAGCAAGATAAAAATGCTGTTTTAAGCATGCAAAAGCATACAAAACACCGTTTTCAAGTATTTAAACTGTCATATTCATGTATATGTCGTGTGTAATGGCTTATGTTTGCAAAATCAATATAAAATAGCTGTTTTCAGCTTGCAAAAACATACAAAATGCTGTTTTCAAGTATTTAAACTGTCATATTCATGTTTCTGTCGTGTATAATAGCTAATATTGCTGAAAGCAAGATAAAAATGCTGTTTTAAGCATGCAAAAGAAAAAACCCACCGTTTTCAAGTACTTATACTGTCATATTCATGTTTCTGTCGTATATAATAGCTAATGTTGGTGAAGGCAAGACAAAAATGCTGTTTTAAGCATGCAAAAGCATACAAAACACCGTTTTCAAGTATATATACTGTCATATTAATGTTTCTGTTGTGTATAATAGCTAATGTTGGTGAACCAAGATAAAATGCTGTTTTAAGCATGCAAAAGCATACAAAACACCGTTTTCAAGTATTTAAACTGTCATATTCATGTATATGTCGTGTATAATGGCTTATGTTTGCAAAATCAAGATAAAATAGCTGTTTTCAGCTTGCAAAATCAAGATAAAATAGCTGTTTTCAGCTTGCAAAAACATACAAAATACTGTTTTCAAGTATTTAAACTGTCATATTCATGTTTCTGTCGTGTATAATAGCTAATGTTGGTGAAATCAAGATAAAAATGCTGTTTTAAGCATGCAAAAGCATACAAAACACAGTTTTCAAGTATTTAAACTGTCATATTCATGATTCTGTCGTGTATAATAGCTAATGTTGGTGCAAGCAAGATAAAAATGCTGTTTTAAGCATGCAAAAGCATACAAAACACCGTTTTCAAGTATTTAAACTGTCATATTCTAGTATATGTCGTGTGTAATGGCTTATGTTTGCAAAATCAAGATAAAATAGCTGTTTTCAGCTTGCAAAAACATACAAAATGCTGTTTTCAAGTATTTAAACTGTCATATTCATGTTTCTGTCGTGTATAATAGCTAATATTGCTGAAAGCTAGATAAAAATGCTGTTTTAAGCATGCAAAAGAAAAAAACCCACCGTTTTCAAGTACTTATACTGTCATATTCATGTTTCTGTCGTATATAATCGCTAATGTTGGTGAAGGCAAGACAAAAATGCTGTTTTAAGCATGCAAAAGCATACAAAACACCGTTTTCAAGTATTTAAACTGTCATATTCATGTATATGTCGTGTGTAATGGCTTATGTTTGCAAAATCAAGATAAAATAGCTGTTTTCAGCTTGCAAAAACATACAAAATACTGTTTTCAAGTATTTAAACTGTCATATTCATGATTCTGTCGTGTATAACAGCTAATGTTGGTGAAAGCAATATAAAAATGCTGTTTTAAGCATGCAAAAGCATACAAAACACCGTTTTCAAGTATTTAAACTGTCATATTCATGTATATGTCGTGTGTAATGGCTTATGTTTGCAAAATCAAGATAAAATAGCTGTTTTAAGCATGCAAAAGCATACAAAACTCCGTTTTCAAGTACTTTAACTGTCATATTCATGATTCTGTCGTGTATAACAGCTAATGTTGGTGAAAGCAATATAAAAATGCTGTTTTAAGCATGCAAAAGCATACAAAACACCGTTTTCAGTATTTAAACTGTCATATTCATGTATATGTCGTGTGTAATGGCTTATGTTTGCAAAATCAAGATAAAATAGCTATTTTCACCTTGCAAAAAAATACAAAATGCTGTTTTCAAGTATTTAAACTGTCATATTCATGTTTCTGTCGTGTATAATAGCTAATGTTGGTGAAATCAAGATAAAAATGCTGTTTTAAGCATGCAAAAGCATACAAAACACCGTTTTCAAGTATTTAAACTGTCATATTCATGTATATGTCGTGTGTAATGGCTTATGTTTGCAAAGTCAAGATAAAATAGCTGTTTTCAGCTTGCGAAAACATACAAAATGCTGTTTTCAAGTATTTAAACTGTCATATTCATGTTTCTGTCGTGTATAATAGCTAATGTTGCTGAAAGCAAGATAAAATGCTGTTTTAAGCATGAAAAAGAAAAAAACCCACCGTTCTCAAGTACTAAAACTGTCATATTCATGTTTCTGTCGTATATAATAGCTAATGTTGGTGAAGGCAAGACAAAAATGCTGGTTTAAGCATGCAAAAGCATACAAAACACCGTTTTCAAGTATATAAACTGTCATATTCATGTTTCTGTTGTGTATAATAGCTAATGTTGGTGAAGCAAGATAAAAATGCTGTTTTAAGCATGCAAAAGCATACAAAACACCGTTTTCAAGTATTTAAACTGTCATATTCATGTATATGTCGTGTGTAATGGCTTATGTTTGCAAAATCAAGATAAAATAGCTGTTTTCAGCTTGCAAAAACATACAAAATACTGTTTTCAAGTATTTAAACTGTCATATTCATGTTTCTGTCGTGTATAATAGCTAATGTTGGTGAAATCAAGATAAAAATGCTGTTTTAAGCATGCAAAAGCATACATAACACAGTTTTCAAGTATTTAAACTGTCATATTCATGATTCTGTCGTGTATAATAGCTAATGTTGGTGAAAGCAAGATAAAAATGCTGTTTTAAGCATGCAAAAGCATACAAAACACCGTTTTCAGTATTTAAACTGTCATATTCATGTATATGTCGTGTGTAATTGCTTATGTTTGCAAAATCAAGGTAAAATAGCTATTTTCACCTTGCAAAAAAATACAAAATGCTGTTTTCAAGTATTTAAACTGTCATATTCATGATTCTGTCGTGTATAATAGCTAATGTTGGTGAAAGCAAGATAAAAATGCTGTTTTAAGCATGCAAAAGCATACAAAACACCGTTTTCCAGTATTTAAACTGTCATATTCATGTATATGTCGTGTGTAATGGCTTATGTTTGCAAAATCAAGATAAAATAGCTATTTTCACCTTGCAAAAAAATACAAAATGCTGTTTTCAAGTATTTAAACTGTCATATACATGTTTCTGTCGTGTATAATAACTAATGTTGGTGAAAGCAAGATAAAAATGCTGTTTTAAGCATGCAAAAGCATACAAAACACCGTTTTCAAGTATTTAAACTGCCATATTCATGTATATGTCGTGTATAATGGCTTATGTTTGCAAAATCAAGATAAAATAGCTGTTTTCAGCTTGCAAAAAAAAAATGCTGTTTTCAAGTATTTAAACTGTCATATTCTTGTTTCTGTCGTGTATAATAGCTAATGTTTGTGAAAGCAATATAAAAATGCTGTTCTAAGCATGCAAAAGCATACAAAACACCGTTTTCAAGTATTTAAACTATCATATTCATGTATATGTCGTATGTAATGGCTTATGTTTGCAACATCAAGATAAAATAGCTGTTTTCAGCTTGCAAAAACATACAAAATGCTGTTTTCAAGTATCTAAACTGTCATATTCATGTTTCTGTATGTATAATAACTAATGTTGGTGAATTCAAGATAAAAATAATGTTTTAAGCATGGAAAAGCAAACAAAACACCGTTTTCAAGTATTTAAACTGTCATATTCATGTATATGTCGTGTGATGGCTTATGTTTGCAAAATCAAGATAAAAAAGCTGTTTTCAGCTTGCAAAAACAAACAAAATGATGTTTTCAAGTATTTAAACTGTCATATTCATGTTTCTGTCGTGTATAATAGCAAATGTTGGTGAAAGCAAGATAAAAATGCTGTTTTAAGCATGCAAAAGCAAACAAAACACCGTTTTCAAGTATTTAAACTGTCATATTCATGTTTCTGTCGTGTATAATAGTTAATGTTGGTGAAAGCAAGATAAAAATGCTGTTTTAAGCATGCAAAAGCATACAAAACACCGTTTTCAAGTATTTAAACTGTCATATTAATGCTTCTGTCGTGTATAATAGCTAATGTTGGTGAAAGCAAGATAAAAATGCTGTTTTAAGCATGCAAAAGTATACAAAACACCGTTTTCAAGTATTTAAACTGTCATATTCATGTATATGTCGTGTGTAATGGCTTATGTTTGCAAAATCAAGATAAAATAGCTGTTTTCAGCTTGCAAAAACATACAAAATGTTGTTTTCATGTATTTAAACTGTCATATTCATGTTCCTGTCATGTATAATAGCTAATGTTGGTGAAAACAAGATAAAAATGCAGTTTTAAGCATGCAAAAGCAAACAAAACACTATTTTCAAGTATTTAAACTGTCATATTCATGTTTCTGTCGTGTATAATAGCTAATGTTGGTGAAAGTAAGATAAAAATGCTGCTTTACTCATGCAAAAGCATACAAAACACCGTTTCCAAGTTTTTAAACTGTCATATTCATGTTTCTGTCGTATATAATAGCTAATGTTGGTGAAGGCAAGATAAAAATTCTGTTTAAAGCATGCAAAAGCATACAAAACACCGTTTTCAGGTATCTAAACTGTCATATTCATGTATATGTCGTGTGTAATGGCTTATGTTTGCAAAATTAAGATAAAATAGCTGTTTTCAGCTTGCAAAAACATACAAAATGCTGTTTTCAATTATTTAAACTGTCATATTCATGTTTCTGTCGTGTATAATAGCTAATGTTGGTGAAAGCAAGATAAAAATGCTGTTTTAAGCATGCAAAAGCATACAAAACACCGTTTTCAAGTATTTAAACTGTCATATTCATGTTTCTGTCGTGTATAATAGCTAATGTTGGTGAAAGCAAGATAAAAATGCTGTTTTAAGCATGCAAAAGCATACAAAACACCGTTTTCAAGTACTTAAACTGTCATATTCATGTATATGTCGTGTGTAATGGCTTATGTTTGCAAAATAAGATAAAATAGCTGTTTTCACCTTGCAAAAAAATACAAAATGCTGTTTTCAAGTATTTAAACTGTCATATTCATGTTTCTGTCGTGTATAATAGCTAATGTTGGTGAAAGCAAGATAAAAATGCTGTTTTAAGCATGCAAAAGCATACAAAACACCGTTTTCAAGTATTTAAACTGTCATATTCATGTATATGTCGTGTGTAATGGCTTATGTTTGCAAAATCAAGATAAAATAGCTGTGTTCAGCTTGCAAAAACATGCAAAATGCTGTTTTCATGTATTTAAACTGTCATATTCATGTTTCTGTCGTGTATAATAGCTAATGTTGGTGAAAGCAAGATAAAAATGCAGTTTTAAGCATGCAAAAGCAAACAAAACACCGTTTTCAAGTATTTAAACAGTCTTATTCATGTTTCTGTCGTGTATAATAGCTAATGTTGGTGAAAGTAAGATAAAAATGCTGTTTTAAGCATGCAAAAGCAAAAAAAAACACCGTTTGCAAGTATTTAAACTGTCATATTCATGTTTCTGTCGTATATAATAGCTAATGTTGGTAAGGCATGACAAAAATGCTGTTTTAAGCATGCAAAAGCATACAAAACACCGTTTTCAAGTATCTAAACTGTCATTTTCATGTTTCTGTCGTGTATAATAGCTAATGTTGGTGAAAGCAAGATAAAAATGCAGTTTTAAGCATGCAAAAGCAAACAAAACACCATTTTCAAGTATTTAAACTGTCATATTCATGTTTCTGTTGTGTATAATAGCTAATTTTGGTAAAAGCAAGATAAAAATGCTGTTTTAAGCATGCAAAAGCATACAAAACACCGTTTTCAAGTATTTAAACTGTCATATTTATGTATATGTCGTGTGTAATGGCTTATGTTATCAAAATCAAGATAAAATAGCTGTTTTCAGCTTGCAAAAATATACAAAATGCTGTTTTTAAGTATTTAATCTGTCATATTCATGTTTCTGTCGTGTATAATAGCAAATGGTGGTGAAAGCAGGATAAAAATGCTGTTTTAAGCATGCAAAAGCATACAAAACACCGTTTTCAAGTACTTAAACTGTCATATTCATGTTTCTGTCATGTATAATAGCTAATGTTGGTGAAAGCAAGATAAAAATGCTGTACTAAGCATGCAAAAGCGTACAAAACACCGTTTTCAAGTATTTAAACTGTCATATTCATGTATATGTCGTGTGTAATGGCTTATGTTTGCAAAATCAAGATAAAATAGCTGTTTTCAGCTTGCAAAAACATACAAAGTGCTGTTTTCAAGTATTTAAACTGTCATATTTAAGTTTCTGTCGTGTATAATAGCTAATGTTGGTGAAAGCTTTATAAAAATGCTGTTCTAAGCATGCAAAAGCATACAAAACACCGTTTTTAAGTATTTAAAGTATCATATTCATGTATATGTCGTGTGTAATGGCTTATGTTTGCAAAATCAAGATAAAGTAGCTGTTTTTAGCTTGAAAAAACATACAAAATGCTGTTTTCAAGTATTTAAACTGTCATATTCATGTTTCTGTCGTGTATAATAGCTAATGTTGGTGAAGCAAGATAAAAATGCTGTTTTAAGCATGCAAAAGCATACAAAACACCGTTTTCAAGTATTTAAACTGTCATATTCATGTATATGTCGTGTGTAATGGCTTATGTTTGCAAAATCAATATAAAATAGCTGTTTTCAGCTTGCAAAAACATACAAAATGCTGTTTTCAAGTATTTAAACTGTCATATTCATGTTTCTGTCGTGTATAATAGCTAGTGTTGGTGAAAGCAAGATAAAAATGCTGTTTTAAGCATGCAAAAGCATACAAAACACAGTTTTCAAGTATATAAACTGTCATATTCATGATTCTGTCGTGTATAATAGCTAATGTTGGTGAAAGCAAGATAAAAATGCTGTTTTGAGCATGCAAAAGCATACAAAACACCGTTTTCAAGTATTTAAACTGTCATATTCTAGTATATGTCGTGTGTAATGGCTTATGTTTGCAAAATCAAGATAAAATAGCTGTTTTCAGCTTGCAAAAACATACAAAATGCTGTTTTCAAGTATTTAAACTGTCATATTCATGTTTCTGTCGTGTATAATAGCTAATATTGCTGAAAGCAAGATAAAAATGCTGTTTTAAGCATGCAAAAGAAAAAACCCACCGTTTTCAAGTACTTATACTGTCATATTCATGTTTCTGTCGTATATAATAGCTAATGTTGGTGAAGGCAAGACAAAAATGCTGTTTTAAGCATGCAAAAGCATACAAAACACCGTTTTCAAGTATATATACTGTCATATTAATGTTTCTGTTGTGTATAATAGCTAATGTTGGTGAAGCAAGATAAAAATGCTGTTTTAAGCATGCAAAAGCATACAAAACACCGTTTTCAAGTATTTAAACTGTCATATTCATGTATATGTCGTGTGTAATGGCTTATGTTTGCAAAATCAAGATAAAATAGCTGTTTTCAGCTTGCAAAAACATACAAAATACTGTTTTCAAGTATGTAAACTGTCATATTCATGTTTCTGTCGTGTATAATAGCTAATGTTGGTGAAATCAAGATAAAAATGCTGTTTTAAGCATGCAAAAGCATACAAAACACAGTTTTCAAGTATTTAAACTGTCATATTCATGATTCTGTCGTGTATAATAGCTAATGTTGGTGCAAGCAAGATAAAAATGCTGTTTTAAGCATGCAAAAGCATACAAAACACCGTTTTCAAGTATTTAAACTGTCATATTCTAGTATATGTCGTGTGTAATGGCTTATGTTTGCAAAATCAAGATAAAATAGCTGTTTTCAGCTTGCAAAAACATACAAAATGCTGTTTTCAAGTATTTAAACTGTCATATTCATGTTTCTGTCGTGTATAATAGCTAATATTGCTGAAAGCTAGATAAAAATGCTGTTTTAAGCATGCAAAAGAAAAAAACCCACCGTTTTCAAGTACTTATACTGTCATATTCATGTTTCTGTCGTATATAATAGCTAATGTTGGTAAAGGCAAGACAAAAATGCTGTTTTAAGCATGCAAAAGCATACAAAACACCGTTTTCAAGTATTTAAACTGTCATATTCATGTATATGTCGTGTGTAATGGCTTATGTTTGCAAAATCAAGATAAAATAGCTGTTTTCAGCTTGCAAAAACATACAAAATACTGTTTTCAAGTATTTAAACTGTCATATTCATGATTCTGTCGTGTATAACAGCTAATGTTGGTGAAAGCAATATAAAAATGCTGTTTTAAGCATGCAAAAGCATACAAAACACCGTTTTCAAGTATTTAAACTGTCATATTCATGTATATGTCGTGTGTAATGGCTTATGTTTGCAAAATCAAGATAAAATAGCTGTTTTAAGCATGCAAAAGCATACAAAACTCCGTTTTCAAGTACTTAAACTGTCATATTCATGATTCTGTCGTGTATAACAGCTAATGTTGGTGAAAGCAATATAAAAATGCTGTTTTAAGCATGCAAAAGCATACAAAACACCGTTTTCAGTATTTAAACTGTCATATACATGTATATGTCGTGTGTAATGGCTTATGTTTGCAAAATCAAGATAAAATAGCTATTTTCACCTTGCAAAAAAATACAAAATGCTGTTTTCAAGTATTTAAACTGTCATATTCATGTTTCTGTCGTGTATAATAGCTAATGTTGGTGAAATCAAGATAAAAATGCTGTTTTAAGCATGCAAAAGCATACAAAACACCGTTTTCAAGTATTTAAACTGTCATATTCATGTATATGTCGTGTGTAATGGCTTATGTTTGCAAAGTCAAGATAAAATAGCTGTTTTCAGCTTGCGAAAACATACAAAATGCTGTTTTCAAGTATTTAAACTGTCATATTCATGTTTCTGTCGTGTATAATAGCTAATGTTGCTGAAAGCAAGATAAAATGCTGTTTTAAGCATGAAAAAGAAAAAAACCCACCGTTCTCAAGTACTAAAACTGTCATATTCATGTTTCTGTCGTATATAATAGCTAATGTTGGTGAAGGCAAGACAAAAATGCTGGTTTAAGCATGCAAAAGCATACAAAACACCGTTTTCAAGTATATAAACTGTCATATTCATGTTTCTGTTGTGTATAATAGCTAATGTTGGTGAAGCAAGATAAAAATGCTGTTTTAAGCATGCAAAAGCATACAAAACACCGTTTTCAAGTATTTAAACTGTCATATTCATGTATATGTCGTGTGTAATGGCTTATGTTTGCAAAATCAAGATAAAATAGCTGTTTTCAGCTTGCAAAAACATACAAAATACTGTTTTCAAGTATTTAAACTGTCATATTCATGTTTCTGTCGTGTATAATAGCTAATGTTGGTGAAATCAAGATAAAAATGCTGTTTTAAGCATGCAAAAGCATACATAACACAGTTTTCAAGTATTTAAACTGTCATATTCATGATTCTGTCGTGTATAATAGCTAATGTTGGTGAAAGCAAGATAAAAATGCTGTTTTAAGCATGCAAAAGCATACAAAACACCGTTTTCCAGTATTTAAACTGTCATATTCATGTATATGTCGTGTGTAATTGCTTATGTTTGCAAAATCAAGGTAAAATAGCTATTTTCACCTTGCAAAAAAATACAAAATGCTGTTTTCAAGTATTTAAACTGTCATATTCATGATTCTGTCGTGTATAATAGCTAATGTTGGTGAAAGCAAGATAAAAATGCTGTTTTAAGCATGCAAAAGCATACAAAACACCGTTTTCCAGTATTTAAACTGTCATATTCATGTATATGTCGTGTGTAATGGCTTATGTTTGCAAAATCAAGATAAAATAGCTATTTTCACCTTGCAAAAAAATACAAAATGCTGTTTTCAAGTACTTAAACTGTCATATACATGTTTCTGTCGTGTATAATAACTAATGTTGGTGAAAGCAAGATAAAAATGCTGTTTTAAGCATGCAAAAGCATACAAAACACCGTTTTCAAGTATTTAAACTGCCATATTCATGTATATGTCGTGTATAATGGCTTATGTTTGCAAAATCAAGATAAAATAGCTGTTTTCAGCTTGCAAAAAAAAAATGCTGTTTTCAAGTATTTAAACTGTCATATTCTTGTTTCTGTCGTGTATAATAGCTAATGTTTGTGAAAGCAATATAAAAATGCTGTTCTAAGCATGCAAAAGCATACAAAACACCGTTTTCAAGTATTTAAACTATCATATTCATGTATATGTCGTATGTAATGGCTTATGTTTGCAACATCAAGATAAAATAGCTGTTTTCAGCTTGCAAAAACATACAAAATGCTGTTTTCAAGTATCTAAACTGTCATATTCATGTTTCTGTATGTATAATAACTAATGTTGGTGAATTCAAGATAAAAATGCTGTTTTAAGCATGGAAAAGCAAACAAAACACCGTTTTCAAGTATTTAAACTGTCATATTCATGTATATGTCGTGTGATGGCTTATGTTTGCAAAATCAAGATAAAAAAGCTGTTTTCAGCTTGCAAAAACAAACAAAATGATGTTTTCAAGTATTTAAACTGTCATATTCATGTTTCTGTCGTGTATAATAGCTAATATTGGTGAAAGCAAGATAAAAATGCTTTTTTAAGCATGCAAAGCATACAAAACACCGTTTTCAAGTATTTAAACTGTTATATTTATGTATATGTCGTGTGTAATGGCTTATGTTGGCAAAATCAAGATAAAATAGCTGTTTTCAGCTTGCAAAAACATACAAAATGCTGTTTTCAAGTATTTAAACTGTCTTATTCATGTTTCTGTCGTGTATAATAGCTAATGTTGCTGAAAGCAAGATAAAAATGCTGTTTTAAGCATGCAAAAGATAAAAACCCACCGTTTTCAAGTACTTAAACTGTCATATTCATGTTTCTGTCGTATATAATAGCTAATGTTGGTGAAGGCAAGACAAAAATGCTGGTTTAAGCATGCAAAAGCATACAAAACACCGTTTTCAAGTATATAAACTGTCATATTCATGATTCTGTCGTGTATAATAGCTAATGTTGGTGAAAGTAAGATAAAAATGCTGTTTTAAGCATGCAAAAGCATACAAAACACCGTTTTCAAGTATTTAAACTGTCATATTCATGTATATGTCGTGTGTAATGGCTTATGTTTGCAAAATCAAGATAAAATAGCTGTTTTCAGCTTTGAAAAACATACAAAATGCTGTTTTCAAGTATTTAAACTGACATATTCATGTTTCTGTCGTGTATAATAGCTAATGTTGGTGAAAGCAAGATAAAAATGCTGTTTTAAGCATGCAAAAGCATACAAAACACAGTTTTCAAGTATTTAAACTGTCATATTCATGATTCTGTCGTGTATAATAGCTAATGTAGGTGAAAGCAAGATAAAAATGCTGTTTTAAGCATGCAAAAGCATACAAAACACCGTTTTCAAGTATTTAAACTGTCATATTCATGTATATGTCGTGTGTAATGGCTTATGTTTGCAAAATCAAGATAAAATAGCTGTTTTCAGCTTGCAAAAACATACAAAATGCTGTTTTCAAGTATTTAAACTGTCATATTCAAGTTTCTGTCGTGTATAATAGCTAATATTGCTGAAAGCAAGATAAAAATGCTGTTTTAAGCCTGCAAAAGAAAAAAACACACCGTTTTCAAGTACTTATACTGTCATATTCATGTTTCTGTCGTATATAATAGCTAATGTTGGTGAAAGCAAGACAAAAATGCTGTTTTAAGCATGCAAAAGCATACTAAACAAGGTCCGTGAAGTTGGAGTATCGAACATGAAATTTAGATCTACAAATAATTCTATAATTTTGTGCTAATTCTGTGCTAATTTGTGCTGTATAGAATGAATTTTGTGCCAATGCCCTTTTCGAGATATTCGCAATTTTCAATACGGGACTCCAACTTCACGCCTAGTACCTTATGTCACAAAACTTAATATTTTATTACGCTATAATTTTGTGCTAATTTTGTGCTAATTATTGCTGTATAGAATGAATTTTGTGCCAATGCCCTTTTCGAGATATTCGCAATTTTCAATACGGGACTCCAACTTCACGCGTAGTACCTTATGACACAGAACTTAATATTTTATTACGCTATAATTTTGTGCTGATTTTGTGCTAATTATTGCTGTATAGAATGAATTTTGTGCCAATGCCCTTTTCGAGATATTCGCAATTTTCAATACGAGACTCCAACTTCACGCCTAGTACCTTATGACACAGAACTTAATATTTTATTACGCTATAATTTTGTGCTAATTTAGTGCTAATTATTGCTGTATAGAAGGAGTTTTGTGCCAATGCCCTTTTCGAGTTAATCGCAATTCTCGATACTGGACTCCAACTTCACGCCTAGTACCGCATGTCACAAAACATAATATTTTATTACTCCGCAATTTTGTGCTAATTATTGTTATATAGAATGAGTTTTGTGCCACTGACCTTTCCGCGATATTCGCCATTTTCGATAAGGGACTCCAACGTCACGCCTAGTACCGTTTGTCAGAATACGTAATATTTTATTACACTTTAATTTTGTGATAATTCTTATTATATATAATGAATTTTGTGCCAGTACCCTTTCCGATATTCGCAATTTTGGTTCTATTCAAATATACGTGACGGATCGCTAAATTAAATATTTTATAATAACAATGAGTTCAATAATTAAATTATATTTAAATTATTTATTTATAAAGAAAAGCAATTTGTTTAGTATATATTTTATTATACAAGGTGTTACCTTTAGCTTGACAAATCGATATAATATGTGATATTTTTTTCGTACGATGCATATTTATCGAGTTATTTCGATTTGTCCAGTCAAATGTTTATAGTTCACTATTAATATTATTATGAATTTTTGTATTGTAAATGTCCAGCAATAATAATTTTTAAATTAAATAAATTCAAGAGTAATGATTTGTAACCACTGATATAATAAGACCCTCGTTATTGGAACTAACTTTTTTGCTAAGCATTTAAACGTTCTAACGCGTTGTCAAGTTTTTGGTAGTTCAAACAAATAGACCGACCTTTTTACCTGCCGCTTACCTCTAGGTAAGTGAGGTTGCTATTATTTTTGGTCAAAACATTGGGTAGCAAGTTTTCAATGAATAAGCAAGTTTAAATAAAATTTTGTGTATTTTTGTTTCTTATTTTTATATGAAGAGCTTATTAGATTTTGGATAAAATTGGTCAACCAGAAGTACAAGCCCTTAACAATTTTCTGTAAAAAACTACGGTTAAATTATATTTTTCAACAATTTATGTTATTTTTAATATTGTAGAATATTTAATTTTACATTTGTTTTGATTACTCTAATTTCATTAGTTTAGCGGATAATAAAATATAAAAAATTAAATTTCACAAATCTTGCATTCCATGTAAATCATGGAAACACTTAAACTATTTTAATTTTTTACGAAATTTGACACATGTTATTGTGATTGCGAAGCTGTTTTCTTAGTGAAATATAGGTCAAAAAATTAAATAAATATACGAAAGAAAATTAAATTTCTCAAATATAACTAGAAAGTAAACAAATTAGTTATTTTTTTGAATCATCCTCTTAAAAGTTGTATTGGGCGGGAGTTTATGTGCTGAGTACATCAGAGTTTTTAAATTATGTTTTTATATGCAGACGATCACAATAAATACTTCCTTCACAATATATATATATATATATATATATATATATATATATATATATATATATATATATATATATATATATATATATATATACAAAATGGCGTGTTAAAATTGGTTTTTGAGATAGTTGGCCGTCATTTTGTTTCAAGATTGCATGTTTGTATTATGATTTTGTTTAATTTAAAATATTCATATGCAACTACTTTTTACTACCCGTATATATATATATATATATATATATATATATATATATATATATATATATATATATATATATATATATATATGTACATATATATATAAAAGTAGTAAAAAGTAGTTGCATATGAATATTTTAAATTAAACAGAGACACAAAAGCATAATACAAACATGCAATCTTGAAACAAAATGACGGCCAACTATCTCAAAAACCAATTTTAACACGCCATTTTGAAACAAAATAATCATATTATTCATTCAAAATTAACCACTAAAAAAATTTTGCAAAAAATTAAACCGACTTCGATATATTTTTAAAAGGAATAATATATTTTAATTTATAAAAATAACGTTTTTATTTTTATATAGCAATAATTTAAAAAATGCAACCTACCTTAGACAAAGCAGTTTACCGTCCACAATGGTAACAACGTAATTTGAAGACAAATAATTTTAAATGAGCATAATTTAACTTAAATACCTGTATGTAAGTATTTTAAAAATCGGTATGATAAATATATAATAAAAACAATCAAATAAATACTAAAAGGTGCATGAATAAAAGTTAATTTCAATTATAAGTTAATAATTTTTTATTTTCTGAGAACAAACAGAAAAAAAAAATTAAGCAACAATAACAAATAAATACGTATTATACATATAAGAAACAAGAATAAATTAAATGCTATAAATTAAAATAAAAGTGTTTGCAAGTGAATTTTGTGAAATATAAACAATTTTCTTGCATAAGTCGTCATATTTTTCCCAAGACCAATCAGATCTTTTACAAATAGCCACGAAGTGTCCCATAGTGCCAATAAGAGCTGGTTTTTTGTAGTCTATTAAAGAACGTAAGTAATAAGTTTTTTTCTCAATTTGTAAAATATTGGGAATTTCTTTTATTATAACTTCCAAAGGCTCTTCAAACTCCGTTGTGGTACCAACATGTGCCACGTCAATAAATATAATGTCGTTATATGTTTTAATACTAAAATTTTCAATGTTACATTTCTTGCAGCGTGTAGATGTAGTAACAGCGGGTGGTAAAATTGCTTCGTTTATATTATTAATTCCATTACGTAAAGTATTGGAGCACGCTATAATTTCATTGAAATTTTTTTCTATATTAAAACATTTGTTTGGGCACGCCACAGTTTCTTTATAACTATATACATTAAAATGTTTTAACATATTAGTTAATGTTGTTTCTCAATTTATTCTGGTAACATTGTCATTCAGTGATGAATTTGGGAAAGCAGATTGTAATAGTTGCGCTCTTTCATTATATATGCCAGCATTAATATTCTTTTGGACTAAATTTATTGCCAATTTAAATAAATTATTTAATTTTTTATTGTTCCAAGACTCTCTTAATTTTCGACTATCATAGTAACTTGTAGCTATCCCTTGCACAATACTGTCGAATGCACAAGTATTAGGCAAACTAATTATATTTCCTTTATTTTGTCTTGTAGGAATTGAATTAATTTACCCCCCCCCCCCCCCCCATTATATAGAATACAAATTTTAGTCGGTTATGATAAGTCTCTTGGTTCAAATAATTCCGATGTTGCCCATTCTGGCTCAGGATTTAAATACAAACTCTTTTTTTTGCTTCGGAGAACTTTAGATTTTTTTATTTCAACAAGACCCATCCAGTTATCTACGGTATTCATTTCCAACATTCGATTGTCACCTGTTTCTATAATGCTTTCACATGATAACTGAAATAAAAAAAAAATTATAAATAAAATTTGATGCTACAGTTTCCGTTTCATCATTCATGCCTTGGAAGTATTCAGGACCAGAAGCTAATTTCATGGTATCTATAGGAAACAAAATATTATATATATATATTTTTTTTTCTTATATATATATATATATATATATATATATATATATATATATATATATATATATATATATATTGATAAAGGGTACGTTGTCGCCTCCAAAGTAGATACTGAAGAAACGTTGTCACCTCATATATGACGCTGTCACCTCCGACTTCGGAGGCGACAACGTTTTTTAATATTCTCGTCGGTTTTGGCCTTAGTACGCCATCTAAAGCCCTAAAACAAAAAATAGGTCGGAGGCGACAACGTAGCTTCCATACTCACAAAAAAATTTTTTAGTTCCGGTATATACCGCTGGCGCTAGCGATTATATAAATCTCATTTTTGTATTACATATGCTACTTTGCCGCCTCCGCTAAATGGTAACGCCGTAGAAGAGGTGATAAGGGTGTTTTCATATGATTTCATTTCATATTTGCAGCTCGCGAAAAAAAATTCGTGCAGTGATAGTGTAATCTGGTTATGATGTCATCAAGGAATAAGTTGCTAAGTATTACCAAAAAGCCTTTCAGTATTACGCCAACAAATTGGACATGTGTATATAAATACTACACTATTTAAAATATTTCATAATAACGTCATACGGTGTCATTTAAATATTTATTAATTGATAATTTGTAAGGCTTTAATTTGAAACTGGTCGCTCGGTCCGTGCGCACCATAATTTGGGAACGCTCTAGGCAATCATGATAAAATTTTGTACGCAGCTTCTGAAAAAAATTCGTAGATCTAGGTTTGTGAATGGGCCAAATTGGCTCAAGATATAGATAAGGCCCTTTGTCATTACTTAGTCATTTATTTACCGATCGAAACCTTTTTTGAAACGTACTTATTGTGACTTATTTCATGTAAAAACATGCTCGAATACTATATTTTAATTACAAAAAGTTTTTTGGTTGTTTTTAAAATTAAAAAATTTGATGGGGCCAGCACATAACCTCCCGCCCTATACTACTCTTAAACGATATACAAAATACTATTTGATGATACTGAAATATACCTTCTTATTTATATATTTTCTATTTATATTTGAGAAATTTAATTTTATTTCGTATTTTTATTTTATTTTTTGACTAAGAAAACAGCTTCACAATCAAAATGACATATGTCACATTTCCAAAAAAAATTTAAATTTTTTAAATGTTTCCATGGTGTACGAGTACAAGGAATGCAAGATTTGTGAAATGTAATTGCTTTATATTTTATTATTTCTAAACCTAATGAAAATTAATAAAATTAGTGTAATCAAAACACATGTAAAATTAAATATTCTTCAACTTTCAAAATAATATATATATATATATATATATATATATATATATATATATAAGAAAAAAAAATATATATATAATATTTTGTTTCCTATAGATACCATGAAATTAGCTTCTGGTCCTGAATACTTCCAAGGCATGAATGATGAAACGGAAACTGTAGCATCAAATTTTATTTATAATTTTTTTTTTATTTCAGTTGTCATTTATATGTGTATATATATATATATATATATATATATATATATATATATATATATATATATATATATATAAGAACATGCCTAAGTACCTTCTAGAATTTTGCAATGTTTTACAATAAATTCATCTTTTCTAAGCGGTAAATTCCTAATTTGCACATTCTTTAATTCATTGAAGTAACTTTCTACTGAACTCGAAGAAGCTGTCAAATGTCCATACCCAATTTTTTCTATTATTATCATCTATCATTCTATCAATAAAATATTATATTACACAAAAAAGTTAACGAGTAAGATGCAGAATAAAGAATTTTAATACGATTACCTGTAGCACAAAATTCTTAATGGATTTATGATTTTTGGCAAGTACATTAAATTGTCCCTATCCCCGTCATCATTTGTTTTGACAATGGTTTTTGTATCATCAAATATTTGTTGAACCCATTGTTTCATGCTTTTTTCCGAGCTGTTTTCCGTATCAGCAGAATCGTTAATAGTAGATTTATTGACTTCGTCTGAATTCATATTATCCACCTCTAAATCTATCAGGGTTTTTACTTCGCTTTGTTGGATACCATATGCGAATTTATTTAAAAAATATTGTTTCTTTTCTTCACATATAGTTGGTTGCTGAGTACTTAACGACAAACCTTCTGTTTCACTCAAAGCTATTACAAATAAAGACAATATAAGATCTTTTGCTTCTTCTAGATGAGTTGCAAGGATAATCTGGCCGATTCCTCGCAGGTAAAACTGTCTTATTTTGCGTCTAGTATTGGAAGGGTGTATTTCTCTCCAGCGGCCAACACTTTTTAATATATGAGCCACATCCACTCGTACAAAACATTTAGGAATATTTATATTTGTCTCGTTGTTCAATAATTGATAACATTTGTGAATATATTCATTCATATCTGACTCTCCTGCAAAAGATCTGCATATTGCACTTATTAACGCAATACTAAAATCGCATATTACCTCCTGGGGAGGCTTTGCACCTAATCTTAACCATTCAGTAAGCCAATAATTAATAGCTTTTGAATTATGCCTTTCTGACAACATTTGCAAAACCGAAATTTGCCTCTCATGTTCTCCGGGTAGTTTAATCACACCAACATACAAAAAAATATGGCCAGATAAACCATCGCATCTATTAATTTTTTTAACTAAGCCCCCGGTGGCATCAATTGATATTTTAATATGTTTTTCTTTTTTAACGTAGCTATTATAAACACGACTTTGGTCTGGGGTCCAATAATGCGTGTAATATTTCAGTAATCCTATTTCGTGGATTGTTTTCTGTAGAGGATACCGCTGCGCCATTAATTCTAGATTTTTTATTGGATCTGCAACCAACCGATCTGCATTCCTAATTTCTGATTTAATTTTTCTTATTGAATCTAGTCTTGGTAATACCGGCGCATCTTTCTCAAACATATTTAATAACTGCCCAGCCATATTTTTTCTGACTACGCTTGCCATATAATTTTTGTGTACCATTTCTTCTCCAAGTTGTTTCCTTCTAATTCCTTTTATCTGACATTTTTTCTTATCTTTTACTCTCGTATTTCCTTTAATAACACATTTTATTTCTAATCCTTCCTTTTCAGGTATCAAACCTATTTTATTTTGTACGTAGCAAAATAATTTGCCTCCACATTCACCACAATCGCCTCTAATATCTAAAAACTTTGAACTTTGTTCTGAAATTCCAATATAGTGACGAGTAAACTTCCAAGCGCATGAAATTTTTGTTGTTTTCCAAATTTTTTCAGAAAAAATATTTGTCCAAAATCCAGGTTGAAGTCTTAGATATTTTCTTAGTTTTAATCCATCTTTATATATTTTACTTGTTGGCAAAATATTTTTCCATTCTTCTGAAGAAAAATTAATATTAAAATATTGTTTACATATGGAATTGGCACTAACAGAATGATCACTGTCAGTTTTATCATTTTCATCACTATCTTCATAAATTTGATTGTTTAATTGTACCAATCCCTCTTCAATATTTATATGTGTTAAATTTGGAATAGTTTCAATACATATTTTTCTTTTATAATTTCGTAATGCTCTTGTATATAAATTTTTGTTTGATACTGTTAAGGAATATTTAGTTCTTATTTGTTCCCATACTTCGGAGGATGGTGGAACAATATTGTCACTCACAATATATAAATTTTCTTATTTCTCTAAGATAGAATCGATTTTCTCACCTCCTGTTGTTTTCTTTCTTCCAGCCATCACAAACTTTAACTTAAAATTTTTAGCTACTATTAAGTCAAATTAAAAGTTGAATTAAGTCAACTAGCGAATTATTACTAAGTATAATCTTGATTAATTTCGCTAATATTACTGTTTAGTTTGATGATATACTATAACAATATTGTTTAGTAAATCGGGATGTTAGATAAAATCCGATGTCTGCATAAAATGCAAGAACCTCCGAATATAATGAGAAATATTACAGAATTAACTTATTTAGCAATAACATCATGCTCAGCAATATGCTTAGGGACCGGTGTGAACACAGTAATACTTTTGGTACCATACAATAAAGACGTGCGCAGACGTGTGTACCATATGCGCCCAGCTAAGTAGTGTCCGAAATTAGTTTTGTATTATGTTAGCAGTGGCGTGGCGTGCTGTTGATGGGCAGGGAAGCATTAATAAATAAATATATATAATACTATACTGGGTCCACTTTTTATAGGACATAGGAAAATGCAATGTTCAAATTTTCATTAGGCGATAGTTCGTTCCTTATGAATTGTAGAACAAAAGTATAAATAAAAAAAAAGTTCAGAAACAAAACCTGCATCAAAATGATCCTAAATTTATTTCTGTAATACATTTCTGTCATAAGATAGATGTAAATAATAGTTATTTACTTTACAAGTGGGCAAAGTAAGGAATTACCCACGAGAGAAATTTGGCTGAGTGAGATAATTTTATCGAGTTGGTAATTCCACTTTGCCCACGTGTGAAGTATAACGTTTTATCCAACACTTCTTAATAAATGAAAAATGTATTAAAGAAATATTATTTGACAGTGATATGCTTTAAAATTTTTAATTAAAATGTCAATCGAAGTAGTTACCAAGATGTTGTGTGTTATTATTATTGTTAAAAATAAAAAAAAATACTCACTGGTGGCTTTCCTCAAAATTATACCCACTAGTGGATAATCTGTTACTTTGCTTGTTTAAAATCGCCATAGTTATACAGTATTTATTGAGAGGTGTTGGATAATAGTTATTTACTTTACAAGTGGGCAAAGTAAGGAATTACCCACGAGAGAAATCTTAGCTCACGAAGCCGAAGGCTGAGTGAGATAATTTAAATCGAGTGGGTAATTCCACTTTGCCCACGTGTGAAGTATAACGTTTTATCCAACACTTCTTAATAAATGAAAAATTTATTAAAGAAATATTATTTGACAGTGACATATGCTTTAAATTTTTAAATTAAAATGTCAATCTAAGTGGTTACCAAGGTGTTGTGTGTTATTATTATTGTTATAAGTAAAAAAATACTCAATAGTGGATTTTCTCAAAATTATACCCACTAGTGGATAATCTGTTACTTTGCTTGTTTAAAATCGCCATAGTAATATAGCATTTATTGAGAGGTGTTGGATAAAATATATAATTTTCTAGTTATTTCCTGAGTGCATGGTAATGGTAAACGAAACAAACAATTAATACAGTATTGTTTGAGTGTGACAGATAACATTTGGCATAGTTTTAATGAGTATTGATTTGATTAAATTACTTCTCAGTATTCATGGACCCATTTATCATTTAATACAACAGAATACAATTTTGACAATAATTTAAAGCTTTATCACAAAGATATCTGTCAAACTCAAACAATACGACTATTCGAATTGCATGTTTTGTTTAGCATGGCACTCTGAAAATAGCTAAAAATTATAAATTTTATTTACTTGTATCACATGACAGAAATGTATTACATAAATAAATTTAGGATCATTTTGATGCAGTTTTTGTTTCTGAACATTTTTTTTATTTACGCTTTTGTTCTTAAATTCATAGGGAACGAATTATCACCTAATGAAAATTTTAACATTTTATTTCCCGTCCTGTAGAAAAAGTAGACAACTGGTATGTAAATGCACTTTTTAGTAATGTTAAATTTTAGTTGCAATTACACGTATAAAATCAAAAAATGTGTAAACGTAAAATAAGGGTAAAAAATGTATTCTATTAATTATAAAAACTAAAAATTTTAATAGAATTTAATTTTTATGAACAATTACATCAATAAACAGATAAAATTTGTTGTACATATAAGTTTTTTTTATTTCAATAAATTCAATAGTTCATTCTCTTTCATGAATGAGAATGTTTCCCATACATACACTACACTTCTCTCCGATGCTCAGGTGTAAAATAAATAAACATGATAATTGATATTATTTATACGCGTTGTTATGTTTTTCTTAATTTGCTTCAATAAAAATTATATTTTATTTATGAGAAACATTTTAATATTATTTTAACTGTATAAAATATTTATGTGTATCACAACATCTATTTAAATATCATAAAAGACGCATAAATATACTCTGCTTCTTTCTTTCTGTTGAAATTAGTGATCTTATATTGCTGTAAAAGTGTAAATATCAGTACAAAAATCATACATATAAAACCTGTAGACTAACCAAGCGAATGTTCTTCCAAAATCACTGTTAGCGCGCCGAAATAATTAACGAAGAACTACGAAACTGGCCGAACACTCGTAAATCTTAACATGAGAGACGTACATATTAGATGTGCTTTACACTTGCGTAATGCATGTTGCGTATAATACGGTAATAGTGTTTTTTTTTTAATTTGATCGTAAATTATAAAATATTGATTATAATAATAAATATATTAGAAATTAATAAATGTCAAGGGAAGCATTTCTTCCATGGACCCCACGCCACTTCATGATTCCTATACCTCCCTTACGTATGTGGCGAGAGTTAAATATAAATAACATTACAAAAAACTGATATATAAATATTAACATAATCAGCAGTACAACAATGCTTTCAAATCACTGCGTTCTAAATTAAAATTTGATATCAAAGCGGCTTACATTTTTATATCTGAGGTTTTGAGGAAAAACCAGTCACTTTTTGGTCAAATTCAGTTAAGTGCGGACTTTAATATTCTAATGGTGATTGTGAAACTTGAAGCGCAAATAACTCAAAATCATATAATAAAAGCTAAACTTGTTTTTCCTTAAAACCCGATACATACTATGTGTATGTTTTTGTATATTATCCTACCATCTTATTAGGCCTTCGTCTGTCGGGTAATGTACTTTAAATAAATAAATAATACATAATTATTAAAACTTAGTATACACCCTTCTATTTTTTTTTACAATAAGTACTCATTAAAATTTAATGAACTATTTTTAAAAGTTATTATACCCTGCTAAGTATTTTTTAACTACATACAAGTTAGAGCTGTTATAACACCCTACACCCTTATATATATATAGTTAGTTTTCCCTATACTATGGTGAAATACTTAAATTTCCCTTAGCTCTAAGGGGTTGGGGAGATTAATTTATGAAGTGTTTTTCCTGAAAAAATTATTCTTATATATTAATAAGAAAAGAATGTACAATTTTGCAATACGCTGTCTCAGAATACAAAGAACACAAATACTAAATAGTTATTCAGAATTTCCAGAATTCGGCAACAATGTTTCAGGTTATGTTTTTGTACTTTATTGTATGGTGAAGTTGTTACAATACAAATTTACTATACCTATAAATTCCCATATCCATTTATCTTCTTAATAATGAAAAATTCCTCGGAAAGTACTATAGTACAAAATTAATTAAATACAGAAATAACTAAGAAAAATAATAGCATAATTAAATACTTAACCATTTTAAATATAGTAGGTAGTAGGCGTGAAGTCTAGTCGAAGTCGGGTATCTAAAATTTCGAAAAACTCGGAAAGAATATTGGCACAAAATTCATCCTATATAGCAATAATTAGCATAAAACTAGCACAAAATTATAGATTAATAAAATATCAAATTTTGTTACATACGGTACTAGGCGTGAAGATGGGGTCCCGTATGGAAAATTACGAATTATTCGGAAAGGGCATCGGCACAAAATTTATTCTATATAGCTATAACTAGCATAAAACTAGCACAAAATAATAGATTAATAAAATATCAAGTTTTGTTACATACGGTATTAGGCTTGAAGATAAAGTCCCACACAATTATAGCATAATAAAATATTAAGTTTTGTGACATACGGTACTAGGTGTGAAGTTGGTGTCCCGTATCGAAAATTACGAATAACTTGAAAACGGCATTGGCACAAAATTCAGTCTATACAGCAATAATTAGCACAAAATTAGCACAAAATTATAGCGTAATAAAATATTTAGTTTTGTGACTTAAGGTACTAGGCGTGAAGTTGGAGTCCCGTATCGAAAATTGCAAATAACTCGAAAACGGCATTGGCACAAAATTCATTCTATACAGCAATAATTAGCACAAAATTAGCACAAAATTATAGCGTAATAAAATATTTAGTTTTGTGACATAAGGTACTAGGCGTGAAGTTGGAGTCCCGTATCGAAAATTGCGAATAACTCGAAAACGGCATTGGCACAAAATTCATTCTATACAGCAATAATTAGCACAAAATTAGCACAAAATTATAGCGTAATAAAATATTAAGTTTTGTAACATAAGGTACTAGGCGTGAAGATGGAGACCCGTTTCGAAAATTGCGAATAACTCGAAAAGGGCATTGGCACAAAATTCATTCTATACAGCACAAATTAGCACAAAATTATAGAATTATTTGCAGATCTAAATTTCATGTTCGGTACTCCAACTTCACGGACCTTACAAAACACAGATTTCAAGTATTTAAACTGTCATATTCATGATTCTGTCGTGTATAATAGCTAATGTTGTTGAAAGCAAGATAAAAATGCTGTTTTAAGCATGCAAAAGCATACAAAACACCGTTTTCAGTATTTAAACTGTCATATTCATGTATATGTCGTGTGTAATGGCTTATGTTTGCAAAATCAAGATAAAATAGCTATTTTCACCTTGCAAAAAAATACAAAATGCTGTTTTCAAGTATATAAACTGTCATATTCATGTTTCTGTCGTGTATAATAGCTAATGTTGGTGAAAGCAAGATAAAAATGCAGTTTTAAGCATGCAAAAGCAAACAAAACACCGTTTTCTAGTATTTAAACTGTCATATTCATGTTTCTGTCGTGTATAATAGCAAATGTTGGTGAAAGCAAGATAAAAATGCTGTTTTAAGCATGAAAAAGCATACAAAACACCGTTTTCAAGTATTTAAACTGTCATATTCATGTATATGTCGTGTGTAATGGCTTATGTTTGCAAAATCAAGATAAAATAGCTGTTTTCAGCTTGCAAAAACATACAAAATGCTGTTTTCTAGTATTTAAACTGTCATATTCATGTTTCTGTCGTGTATAATAGCTAATGTTGGTGAAAGCAAGATAAAAATGCTGTTTTAAGCATGCAAAAGCATACAAAACACAGTTTTCAAGTATTTAAACTGTCATATTCATGATTCTGTCGTGTATAATAGCTAATGTTGGTGAAAGCAAGATAAAAATGCTGTTTTAAGCATACAAAACACCGTTTTCAAGTATTTAAACTGTCATATTCATGTATATGTCGTGTGTAATGGCTTATGTTTGCAAAATCAAGATAAAATAGCTGTTTTCAGCTTGCAAAAACATACAAAATACTGTTTTCAAGTATTTAAACTGTCATATTCATGTTTCTGTCGTGTATAATAGCTAATGTTGGTGAAATCAAGATAAAAATGCTGTTTTAAGCATGCAAAAGAAAAAAACCCACCGTTCTCAAGTACTAAAACTGTCATATTCATGTTTCTGTCGTATATAATAGCTAATGTTGGTGAAGCAAGATAAAAATGCTGTTTTAAGCATGCAAAAGCATACAAAACACCGTTTTCAAGTATTTAAACTGTCATATTCATGTATATGTCGTGTGTAATGGCTTATGTTTGCAAAATCAAGATAAAATAGCTGTTTTTAGCTTGCAAAAACATACAAAATACTGTTTTCAAGTATTTAAACTGTCATATTTATGTTTCTGTCGTGTATAATAGCTAATGTTGGTGAAACCAAGATAAAAATGCTGTTTTAAGCATGCAAAAGCATACATAACACAGTTTTCAAGTATTTAAACTGTCATATTCATGATTCTGTCGTGTATAATAGCTAATGTTGTTGAAAGCAAGATAAAAATGCTGTTTTAAGCATGCAAAAGCATACAAAACACCGTTTTCAGTATTTAAACTGTCATATTCATGTATATGTCGTGTGTAATGGCTTATGTTTGCAAAATCAAGATAAAATAGCTATTTTCACCTTGCAAAAAAATACAAAATGCTGTTTTCAAGTATTTAAACTGTCATATTCATGTTTCTGTCGTGTATAATAGCTAATGTTGGTGAAAGCAATATAAAAATGCTGTTTTAAGCATGCAAAAGCATACAAAACACCGTTTTCAAGTATTTAAACTGTCATATTCATGTATATGTCGTGTGTAATGGCTTATGTTTGCAAAATCAAGATAAAATAGCTGTTTTCAGCTTGCAAAAACATACAAAATGCTGTTTTCAGCTTGCAAAAACATACAAAATGCTGTTTTCAAGTATTTAAACTCTCATATTCATGTTTCTGTCGTGTTTAATAGCTAATGTTGGTGAAAGCAAGATAAAAATGCTGTTTTAAGCATGCAAAAGAAAAAAACCCACCGTTTTCAAGTACTTATACTGCCATATTCATGTTTCTGTCGTATATAATAGCTAATGTTGGTGAAGGCAAGACAAAAATGCTGTTTTAAGCATGCAAAAGCATACAAAACACCGTTTTCAAGTATTTAAACTGTCATATTCATGTTTCTGTCGTGTATAATAGCTAATGTTGGTGAAAGCAAGATAAAAATGCTGTTTTAAGCATGCAAAAGCATACAAAACACCGTTTTCAAGTATTTAAACTGTCATATTCATGTATATGTCGTGTGTAATGGCTTATGTTTGCAAAATCAAGATAAAATAGCTATTTTCACCTTGCAAAAAAAAAATGCTGTTTTCAAGTATTTAAACTGTCATATTCATGTTTTTGTCGTGTATAATAGCTAATGTTGGTGAAAGTAAGATAAAAATGCTGTTTTAAGCATGCAAAAGCATACAAAACACCGTTTTCAAGTATTTAAACTGTCATATTCATGATTCTGTCGTGTATAATAGCTAATGTTGGTGAAAGCAAGATAAAAATGCCGTTTTAAGCATGCAAAAGCATACAAAACACCGCTTTCCAGTATTTAAACTGTCATTTTCATGTATATGTCGTGTGTAATGGCTTATGTTTGCAAAATCAAGATAAAATAGCTATTTTCACCTTGCAAAAAAATACAAAATGCTGTTTTCAAGTATTTAAACTGTCATATTCATGTTTCTGTCGTGTATAATAGCAAATGTTGGTGAAAGCAAGATAAAAATGCTGTTTTAAGCATGAAAAAGCATACAAAACACCGTTTTCAAGTATTTAAACTGTCATATTCATGTATATGTCGTGTGTAATGGCTTATGTTTGCAAAATCAAGATAAAATAGCTGTTTTCAGCTTGCAAAAACATACAAAATGCTGTTTTCTAGTATTTAAACTGTCATATTCATGTTTCTGTCGTGTATAATAGCTAATGTTGGTGAAAGCAAGATAAAAATGCTGTTTTAAGCATGCAAAAGCATACAAAACACAGTTTTCAAGTATTTAAACTGTCATATTCATGATTCTGTCGTGTATAATAGCTAATGTTGGTGAAAGCAAGATAAAAATGCTGTTTTAAGCATACAAAACACCGTTTTCAAGTATTTAAACTGTCATATTCATGTATATGTCGTGTGTAATGGCTTATGATTGCAAAATCAAGATTAAATAGCTGTTTTCAGCTTGCAAAAACATACAAAATGCTGTTTGCAAGTATTTAAACTGTCATATTCATGTTTCTGTCGTGTATAATAGCTAATATTGCTGAAAGCAAGATAAAAATGCTGTTTTAAGCATGCAAAAGAAAAAAACCCACCGTTTTCAAGTACTTATACTGTCATATTCATGTTTCTGTCGTATATAATAGCTAATGTTGGTGAAGGCAAGACAAAAATGCTGTTTTAAGCATGCAAAAGCATACAAAACACCGTTTTCAAGTATATAAACTGTCATATTCATGTTTCTGTCGTGTATAATAGCTAATGTTAGTGAAAGCAAGATAAAATGCTGTTCTAAGCATGCAAAAGCATACAAAACACCGTTTTCAAGTATTTAAACTGTCATATTCATGTATATGTCGTGTGTAATGGCTTATGTTTGCAAAATCAAGATAAAATAGCTGTTTTCAGCTTGCAAAAACATACAAAATGCTGTTTTTAAGTATTTAAACTGTCATATTCATGTTTCTGTCGTGTATAATAGCTAATGTTGGTGAAAGCAAGATAAAAATGCTGTTTTAAGCATGCAAAAGCATACAAAACACAGTTTTCAAGTATTTAAACTGTCATATTCATGATTCTGTCGTGTATAATAGCTAATGTTGGTGAAAGCAAGATAAAAATGCTGTTTTAAGCATGCAAAAGCATACAAAACACCGTTTTCCAGTATTTAAACTGTCATATTCATGTATATGTCGTGTGTAATGGCTTATGTTTGCAAAATCAAGATAAAATAGCTATTTTCACCTTGCAAAAAAATACAAAATGCTGTTTTCAAGTATTTAAACTGTCATATTCATGTTTCTGTCGTGTATAATAGCTAATGTTGGTGAAAGCAAGATAAAAATGCTGTTTTAAGCATGCAAAAGCATACAAAACATCGTTTTCAAGTATTTAAACTGCCATATTCATGTATATGTCGTGTGTAATGGCTTATGTTTGCAAAATCAAGATAAAATAGCTGTTTTCAGCTTGCAAAAACATACAAAATGCTGTTTTCAAGTATTTAAACAGTCATATTCATGTTTCTGTCGTGTATAATAGCTAATGTTGGTGAAAGCAAGATAAAAATGCTGTTTTAAGCATGCAAAAGAAAAAAACCCACCGTTTTCAAGTACTAAAACTGTCATATTCATGTTTCTGTCGTGTATAATAGCTAATGTTGGTGAAAGCAAGATAAAAATGCTGTTTTAAGCATGCAAAAGCATACAAAACATCGTTTTCAAGTATTTAAACTGCCATATTCATGTATATGTCGTGTGTAATGGCTTATGTTTGCAAAATCAAGATAAAATAGCTGTTTTCAGCTTGCAAAAACATACAAAATGCTGTTTTCAAGTATTTAAACAGTCATATTCATGTTTCTGTCGTGTATAATAGCTAATGTTGGTGAAAGCAAGACAAAAATGCTGTTTTAAGCATGCAAAAGCATACAAAACATCGTTTTCAAGTATTTAAACTGCCATATTCATGTATATGTCGTGTGTAATGGCTTATGTTTGCAAAATCAAGATAAAATAGCTGTTTTCAGCTTGCAAAAACATACAAAATGCTGTTTTCAAGTATTTAAACAGTCATATTCATGTTTCTGTCGTGTATAATAGCTAATGTTGGTGAAAGCAAGATAAAAATGCTGTTTTAAGCATGCAAAAGCATACAAAACATCGTTTTCAAGTATTTAAACTGCCATATTCATGTATATGTCGTGTGTAATGGCTTATGTTTGCAAAATCAAGATAAAATAGCTGTTTTCAGCTTGCAAAAACATACAAAATGCTGTTTTCAAGTATTTAAACTGTCATATTCATGTTTCTGTCGTGTATAATAGCTAATGTTGCTAAAAGCAAGATAAAAATGCTGTTTTAAGCATGCAAAAGAAAAAAACCCACCGTTTTCAAGTACTAAAACTGTCATATTCATGTTTCTGTCGTATATAATAGCTAATGTTGGTGAAGGCAAGACAAAAATGCTGTTTTAAGCATGCAAAAGCATAAAAAAACACCGTTTTCAAGTATATAAACTGTCATATTCATGTTTCTGTCGTGTATAATAGCTAATGTTGGTGAAAGCTAGATAAAAATGCTGTTTTAAGCATGCAAAAGCATACAAAACACCGTTTTCAAGTATCTAAACTGTCATATTCATGTATATAATAATAATAATAATAATAATAATAATAATGTTTATTATTCAACAGGACAGTGTCCCAATTACAGAATAATATAAAAGTTTCTTACAGTAGTGAGTAATAATGAATATAACTATAGAAATTTATTGAATAGTACTGTCTAATATAGATTTAAATTCATTTATACTAATACTAAAATCTAGCTTAGAACAAACAGAGTTATAAGAACGGCACATCGAAATGATTGGAGAATTAAAATGATAATTACTTTTAGATAAATTACAAATGAACGTATTGTTGCAACGAGTATGGTGTGTATTAACATAAAAGTTTAATTTAGATAGCAAGTGAGAATCGTCGACGATGCAATTTACAATTTTAAATAAAAACAAAAGTTGATTTTTCAGACGCCTGTTTGAGAGAGGTTCAAGGTTGAAAATATTAAGTAAAGAGCCATAGTCACAGTCAGGCCAGTAACGAAATATTCTATAAAAAATTGTTTTGCAATATTTTTTTTGAATACCCTCAATAGCTCTAATTAGATATTCTTGAGACGGATTCCAAATTATAGACGAATATTCCAACTTACTGACAATCAAAGCTAGAAATAGTGAGTTAAAGCAGTGTACATTTTTAAAATCTTTAGTTGCGCGTAAGATAAAACCTAATAATTTATAGCAGGAATTAATTACTAATTCAGCATGAGGAACAAATGAAAGTTTCTGGTCTAAATGAAGACCAAGATCTTTAATCATGGTTGTACGACATAAAAGCGCGTTGTTCATGTGGTAGTCAAAATAAATTAAAATAGGCTTTCTAGTGAACGACATAATTTGACATTTGCTAATGTTGAAGTGCAAATGATTGACAAGTGACCACTGATATATGGTGTTTAAATCAATTTGTAGTAAGTTACAATCATCAGTACTGGATACGATGCGATACAATTTAAAATCATCCGCGTACATAAGAAAGTTGGAATGTTTGATTGTTTTGGAGATGTCATTGATAAAAATTATGAAAAATAAAGGGCCTAACACGGAGCCCTGTGGGACTCCGGAGCTTGCAATAAAGTTCGACGATACATATCCGTTACAAAAAACATACTGAATTCTATTATTTAGATAGGATTCACATAAATGGTAAAGATTGTTAGAGAAACCGATTTTCTTTAATTTATAGAGTAGAATTGGATGACTAACGGTGTCGAACGCTTTCGAAAAGTCGGTGTATATAACGTCGATTTGATTTTTGTTCTCAAATTCATCAAAAATAAATTGCACGAAATTTGTAAGATTTGTTACCGTTGAGCGACGACTAATAAAACCGTGTTGGAATGTGCTGATATAATTTCTAATTTGAGAATGAATGTGCTTAAATAGTATGTTTTCAAAGATTTTTGATATTGAATTTAAGCATGATATAGGTCGGTAGTTGTTAATATTACTCTTTTTACCACTTTTAAATATCGGACAGATTTTAGAGCGCTTCCAACTTTCTGGAAATGTACTGGTAGATAAGCTTAAATTGAATAGCACGTGTAATGGATAGATTAAAGATTCCATGCATCCTTTGTAAACGTAGATAGGGATATTATCTGGACCTACAGATCTAGTGTTTTTTTGAGTTTTTATAGCTTTTGATATGTCAGTAAGAGAGATTTCAGAAATTGTAATTAGATTGCATAATGAATCATCAATATTTATATTTGAATAATCAATATTACTTTGATTATTACTGTAGGAGCTTTGAAAAAATTCAGCAAAAGCATTAACTATGTCAGGACCACTGTTTAATTCCTCATCGTTGTAATTCATTAAGGATGGAATTTTGGATGAATTTTTTTTATTATTGATAAAGTCCCAGAAATTTTTAGGGCAACTTGTGATGTCATCCTGTACGGAATTTAAGTAGGCTTTATGAGCGTCCCTAATTAATATTTTAACTATTGACCTCGTTGATTTGTATTGTTGTAAGTAGTAGTTGGAATTATGTTTTCTATAAAGTTTCCTAAAGTGATCTTTAAGCTTTAATTTTTTTATTATGTCGTGTTTATGTCGTGTGTAATGGCTTATGTTTGCAAAATCAAGATAAAATAGCTATTTTCACCTTGCAAAAAAATACAAAATGCTGTTTTCAAGTATTTAAACTGTCATATTCATGTTTTTGTCGTGTATAATAGCTAATGTTGGTGAAAGCAAGATAAAAATGCTGTTTTAAGCATGCAAAAGCATACAAAACACCGTTTTCAAGTATTTAAACTGTCATATTCATGATTCTGTCGTGTATAATAGCTAATGTTGGTGAAAGCAAGATAAAATGCTGTTTTAAGCATGCAAAAGCATACAAAACACCGTTTTCCAGTATTTAAACTGTCATATTCATGTATATGTCGTGTGTAATGGCTTATGTTTGCAAAATCAAGATAAAATAGCTATTTTCACCTTGCAAAAAAATACAAAATGCTGTTTTCAAGTATTTAAACTGTCATATTCATGTTTCTGTCGTGTATAATAGCTAATGTTGGTGAAAGCAAGATAAAAATGCTGTTTTAAGCATGCAATAGCATACAAAACACCGTTTTCAAGTATTTAAACTGTCATATTCATGATTCTGTCGTGTATAATAGCTAATGTTGGTGAAAGCAAGATAAAAATGCTGTTTTAAGCATGCAAAAGCATACAAAACACAGTTTTCAAGTATTTAAACTGTCATATTCATGATTCTGTCGTGTATAATAGCTAATGTTGGTGAAAGCAAGATAAAAATGCTGTTTTAAGCATACAAAACACCGTTTTCAAGTATTTAAACTGTCATATTCATGTATATGTCGTGTGTAATGGCTTATGTTTGCAAAATCAAGATAAAATAGCTGTTTTCAGCTTGCAAAAACATACAAAATGCTGTTTTCAAGTATTTAAACTGTCATATTCATGTTTCTGTCGTGTATAATAGCTAATGTTGCTGAAAGCAAGATAAAAATGCTGTTTTAAGCATGCAAAAGAAAAAAACCCACCGTTTTCAAGTACTAAAACTGTCATATTCATGTTTCTGTCGTATATAATAGCTAATGTTGGTGAAGGCAAGACAAAAATGCTGTTTTAAGCATGCAAAAGCATACAGAACACCGTTTTCAAGTATATAAACTGTCATATTCATGTTTCTGTCGTGTATAATAGCTAATGTTGGTGAAAGCAAGATAAAAATGCTGTTTTAAGCATGCAAAAGCATACAAAACACCGTTTTCCAGTATTTAAACTGTCATATTCATGTATATGTCGTGTGTAATGGCTTATGTTTGCAAAATCAAGATAAAATAGCAATTTTCACCTTGCAAAAAAATACAAAATGCTGTTTTCAAGTATTTAAACTGTCATATTCATGTTTCTGTCGTGTATAATAGCTAATGTTGGTGAAAGCAAGATAAAAATGCTGTTTTAAGCATGCAATAGCATACAAAACACCGTTTTCAAGTATTTAAACTGTCATATTCATGTATATGTCGTGTGTAATGGCTTATGTTTGCAAAATCAAGATAAAATAGCTGTTTTCAGCTTGCAAAAACATACAAAATGCTGTTTTCAAGTATTTAAACTGTCATATTCATATTTCTGTCGTGTATAATAGCTAATGTTGGTGAAAGCAAGATAAAAATGCTGTTTTAAGCATTCAAAAGCATACAAAACACAGTTTTCAAGTATTTAAACTGTCATATTCATGATTCTGTCGTGTATAATAGCTAATGTTGGTGAAAGCAAGATAAAAATGCTGTTTTAAGCATACAAAACACCGTTTTCAAGTATTTAAACTGTCATATTCATGTATATGTCGTGTGTAATGGCTTATGTTTGCAAAATCAAGATAAAATAGCTGTTTTCAGCTTGCAAAAACATACAAAATGCTGTTTTCAAGTATTTAAACTGTCATATTCATGTTTCTGTCGTGTATAATAGCTAATATTGCTGAAAGCAAGATAAAAATGCTGTTTGAAGCATGCAAAAGAAAAAAACCCACCGTTTTCAAGTACTTATACTGTCATATTCATGTTTCTGTCGTATATAATAGCTAATGTTGGTGAAAGCAAGACAAAAATGCTGTTTTAAGCATGCAAAAGCATACAAAACACCGTTTTCAAGTATATAAACTGTCATATTCATGTTTCTGTCGTGTATAATAGCTAATGTTGGTGAAAGCAAGATAAAAATGCTGTTTTAAGCATGCAAAAGCATACAAAACACCGTTTTCAAGTATTTAAACTGTCATATTCATGTATATGTCGTGTGTAATGGCTTATGTTTGCAAAATCAAGATAAAATAGCTATTTTCACCTTGCAAAAAAATACAAAATGCTGTTTTCAAGTATTTAAACTGTCATATTCATGTTTTTGTCGTGTATAATAGCTAATGTTGGTGAAAGCAAGATAAAAATGCTGTTTTAAGCATGCAAAAGCATACAAAACACCGTTTTCAAGTATTTAAACTGTCATATTCATGATTCTGTCGTGTATAATAGCTAATGTTGGTGAAAGCAAGATAAAAATGCTGTTTTAAGCATGCAAAAGCATACAAAACACCGTTTTCCAGTATTTAAACTGTCATATTCATGTATATGTCGTGTGTAATGGCTTATGTTTGCAAAATCAAGATAAAATAGCTATTTTCACCTTGCAAAAAAATACAAAATGCTGTTTTCAAGTATTTAAACTGTCATATTCATGTTTCTGTCGTGTATAATAGCTAATGTTGGTGAAAGCAAGATAAAAATGCTGTTTTAAGCATGCTAAAGCATGGGGTAAATAGCTCCGTGGTAACGTGTCGGGCTGTGGATCGTGAGATCCTCAGTTCGAATCCCACTGCCGACAGTTACAAATTTAAATTTACCCCTGTGGTTCCCCCTCCACTAACATCTTTGGGGGCTATGATTTGACGGCTGGTAACCGCACTTCATACGAAAAAAATATATCACTTACCGAGATCTGCGTAAGCAGAGTGCCACACCTGTAATGGGTAAAAGGCGTGATGATATATTATATTATTATTATTAAAGCATACAAAACACCGTTTTCAAGTATTTAAACTGTCATATTCATGTATATGTCGTGTGTAATGGCTTATGTTTGCAAAATCAAGATAAAATAGCTGTTTTCAGCTTGCAAAAACATACAAAATGCTGTTTTCAAGTATTTAAACTGTCATATTCATGTTTCTGTCGTGTATAATAGCTAATGTTGGTGAAAGCAAGATAAAAATGCTGTTTTAAGCATGCAAAAGCATACAAAACACAGTTTTCAAGTATTTAAACTGTCATATTCATGATTCTGTCGTGTATAATAGCTAATGTTGGTGAAAGCAAGATAAAAATGCTGTTTTAAGCATACAAAACACCGTTTTCAAGTATTTAAACAGTCATATTCATGTATATGTCGTGTGTAATGGCTTATGTTTGCAAAATCAAGATAAAATAGCTGTTTTCAGCTTGCAAAAACATACAAAATGCTGTTTTCAAGTATTTAAACTGTCATATTCATGTTTCTGTCGTGTATAATAGCTAATATTGCTGAAAGCAAGATAAAAATGCTGTTTTAAGCATGCAAAAAAAAAAAACCCACCGTTTTCAAGTACTTATACTGTCATATTCATGTTTCTGTCGTATATAATAGCTAATGTTGGTGAAGCCAAGACAAAAATGCTGTTTTAAGCATGCAAAAGCATACAAAACACCGTTTTCAAGTATATAAACTGTCATATTCATGTTTCTGTCGTGTATAATAGCTAATGTTAGTGGAAGCAAGATAAAAATGCTGTTTTAAGCATGCAAAAGCATACAAAACACCGTTTTCAAGTATTTAAACTGTCATATTCATGTATATGTCGTGTGTAATGGCTTATGTTTGCAAAATCAAGATAAAATAGCTGTTTTCAGCTTGCAAAAACATACAAAATGCTGTTTTTAAGTATTTAAACTGTCATATTCATGTTTCTGTCGTGTATAATAGCTAATGTTGGTGAAAGCAAGATAAAAATGCTGTTTTAGGCATGCAAAAGCATACAAAACACAGTTTTCAAGTATTTAAACTGTCATATTCATGTTTCTGTCGTGTATAATAGCTAATGTTGGTGAAAGCAAGATAAAAATGCTGTTTTAAGCATGCAAAAGCATACAAAACATCGTTTTCAAGTATTTAAACTACCATATTCATGTATATGTCGTGTGTAATGGCTTATGTTTGCAAAATCAAGATAAAATAGCTGTTTGCAGCTTGCAAAAACATACAAAATGCTGTTTTCAAGTATTTAAACTGTCATATTTATGTTTCTGTCGTGTATAATAGCTAATGTTGCTGAAAGCAAGATAAAAATGCTGTTTTAAGCATGCAAAAGCATACAAAACACCGATTTCAAGAATTTAAACTGTCATATTCATGTATACGTCGTGTGTAATGGCTTATGTTTGCAAAATCAAGATAAAATAGCTATTTTCACCTTGCAAAAAAATACAAAATGCTGTTTTCAAGTATTTAAACTGTCATATTCATGTTTCTGTCGTGTATAATAGCTAATGTTGGTGAAAGCAAGATAAAAATGCTGTTTTAAGCATGCAAAAGCATACAAAACACCGTTTTCAAGTATTTAAACTGTCATATTCATGTATATGTCGTGTGTAATGGCTTATGTTTGCAAAATCAAGATAAAATAGCTGTTTTCAGCTTGCAAAAACATACAAAATGCTGTTTTCAAGTATTTAAACTGTCATATTTATGTTTCTGTCGTGTATAATAGCTAATGTTGCTGAAAGCAAGATAAAAATGCTGTTTTAAGCATGCAAAAGCATACAAAACACCGTTTTCAAGTATTTAAACTGTCATATTCATGTATACGTCGTGTGTAATGGCTTATGTTTGCAAAATCAAGATGAAATAGCTCTTTTCAGCTTGCAAAAACATACAAAATGCTGTTTTCAAGTATTTAAACTGTCATATTCATGTTTCTGTCGTGTATAATAGCTAATGTTGCTGAAAGCAAGACAAAAATGCTGTTTTAAGCATGCAAAAGCATACAAAACACCGTTTTCAAGTATATAAACTGTCATATTCATGTTTCTGTCGTGTATAATAGCTAATGTTGGTGAAAGGATGATAAAAATGCTGTTTTAAGCATGCAAAAGCATACAAAACACCGTTTCCAAGTATTTAAACTGCCATATTCATGTATATGTCGTGTGTAATGGCTTATGTTTGCAAAATCAAGAGAAAATAGCTGTTTTCAGCTTGCAAAAACATACAAAATACTGTTTTCAAGTATTTAAACTGTCATATTCATGTTTCTGTCGTGTATAATAGCTAATGTTGGTGAAATCAAGATAAAAATGCTGTTTTAAGCATGCAAAAGCATACAAAACACAGTTTTCAAGTATTTAAACTGTCATATTCATGTTTCTGTCGTGTATAATAGCTAATGTTGGTGAAAGCAAGATAAAAATGCTGTTTTAAGCATGCAAAAGCATACAAAACACCGTTTTCAAGTATTTAAACTGTCATAATCATGTATATGTCGTGTGTAATGGCTTATGTTTGCAAAATCAAGATAAAATAGCTATTTTCACCTTGCAAAAAAATACAAAATGCTGTTTTCAAGTATTTAAACTGTCATATTCATGTTTTTGTCGTGTATAATAGCTAATGTTGGTGAAAGCAAGATAAAAATGCTGTTTTAAGCATGCAAAAGCATACAAAACACCGTTTTCAAGTATTTAAACTGTCATATTCATGATTCTGTCGTGTATAATAGCTAATGTTGGTGAAAGCAAGATAAAAATGCTGTTTTAAGCATGCAAAAGCATACAAAACACCGTTTTCCAGTATTTAAACTGTCATATTCATGTATATGTCGTGTGTGATGGCTTATGTTTGCAAAATCAAGATAAAATAGCTATTTTCACCTTGCAAAAAAAATACAAAATGCTGTTTTCAAGTATTTAAACTGTCATATTCATGTTTCTGTCGTGTATAATAGCTAATGTTGGTGAAAGCAAGATAAAAATGCTGTTTTAAGCATGCAAAAGCATACAAAACACCGTTTTCAAGTATTTAAACTGTCATATTCATGTATATGTCGTGTGTAATGGCTTATGTTTGCAAAATCAAGATAAAATAGCTGTTTTCAGCTTGCAAAAACATACAAAATGCTGTTTTCAAGTATTTAAACTGTCATATTCATGTTTCTGTCGTGTATAATAGCTAATATTGCTGAAAGCAAGATAAAAATGCTGTTTTAAGCATGCAAAAGAAAAAAACCCACCGTTTTCAAGTACTTATACTGTCATATTCATGTTTCTGTCGTATATAATAGCTAATGTTGGTGAACGCAAGACAAAAATGCTGTTTTAAGCATGCAAAAGCATACAAAACACCGTTTTCAAGTATATAAACTGTCATATTCATGTTTCTGTCGTGTATAATAGCTAATGTTAGTGGAAGCAAGATAAAAATGCTGTTTTAAGCATGCAAAAGCATACAAAACACCGTTTTCAAGTATTTAAACTGTCATATTCATGTATATGTCGTGTGTAATGGCTTATGTTTGCAAAATCAAGATAAAATAGCTGTTTTCAGCTTGCAAAAACATACAAAATGCTGTTTTTAAGTATTTAAACTGTCATATTCATGTTTCTGTCGTGTATAATAGCTAATGTTGGTGAAAGCAAGATAAAAATGCTGTTTTAGGCATGCAAAAGCATACAAAACACAGTTTTCAAGTATTTAAACTGTCATATTCATGTTTCTGTCGTGTATAATAGCTAATGTTGGTGAAAGCAAGATAAAAATGCTGTTTTAAGCATGCAAAAGCATACAAAACATCGTTTTCAAGTATTTAAACTACCATATTCATGTATATGTCGTGTGTAATGGCTTATGTTTGCAAAATCAAGATAAAATAGCTGTTTTCAGCTTGCAAAAACATACAAAATGCTGTTTTCAAGTATTTAAACTGTCATATTCATGTTTCTGTCGTGTATAATAGCTAATATTGCTGAAAGCAAGATAAAAATGCTGTTTTAAGCATGCAAAAGCATACAAAACACCGTTTTCAAGTATTTAAACTGTCATATTCATGTATACGTCGTGTGTAATGGCTTATGTTTGCAAAATCAAGATGAAATAGCTCTTTTCAGCTTGCAAAAACATACAAAACACCGTTTTCAAGTATATAAACTGTCATATTCATGTTTCTGACGTGTATAATAGCTAATGTTGCTGAAAGCAAGATAAAAATGCTGTTTTAAGCATGCAAAAGCATACAAAACACTGTTTTCAAGTATTTAAACTGTCATATTCATGTATATGTCGTGTGTAATGGCTTATGTTTGCAAAATCAAGATAAAATAGCTATTTTCACTTTGCAAAAAAATACAAAATGCTGTTTTCAAGTATTTAAACTGTCATATTCATGTTTCTGTCGTGTATAATAGCTAATGTTGGTGAAAGCAAGATAAAAATGCTGTTTTAAGCATGCAAAAGCATACAAAACACCGTTTTCAAGTATTTAAACTGTCATATTCATGTATATGTCGTGTGTAATGGCTTATGTTTGCAAAATCAAGATAAAATAGCTGTTTTCAGCTTGCAAAAACATACAAAATGCTGTTTTCAAGTATTTAAACTGTCATATTTATGTTTCTGTCGTGTATAATAGCTAATGTTGCTGAAAGCAAGATAAAAATGCTGTTTTAAGCATGCAAAAGCATACAAAACACCGTTTTCAAGTATTTAAACTGTCATAATCATGTATACGTCGTGTGTAATGGCTTATGTTTGCAAAATCAAGATGAAATAGCTCTTTTCAGCTTGCAAAAACATACAAAATGCTGTTTTCAAGTATTTAAACTGTCATATTCATGTTTCTGTCGTGTATAATAGCTAATGTTGCTGAAAGCAAGACAAAAATGCTGTTTTAAGCATGCAAAAGCATACAAAACACCGTTTTCAAGTATATAAACTGTCATATTCATGTTTCTGTCGTGTATAATAGCTAATGTTGGTGAATGGATGATAAAAATGCTGTTTTAAGCATGCAAAAGCATACAAAACACCGTTTCCAAGTATTTAAACTGCCATATTCATGTATATGTCGTGTGTAATGGCTTATGTTTGCAAAATCAAGATAAAATAGCTGTTTTCAGCTTGCAAAAACATACAAAATTCTGTTTTCAAGTATTTAAACTGTCATATTCATGTTTCTGTCGTGTATAATAGCTAATGTTGGTGAAATCAAGATAAAAATGCTGTTTTAAGCATGCAAAAGCATACAAAACACAGTTTTCAAGTATTTAAACTGTCATATTCATGATTCTGTCGTGTATAATAGCTAATGTTGGTGAAAGCAAGATAAAAATGCTGTTTTAAGCATGCAAAAGCATACAAAACACCGTTTTCCAGTATTTAAACTGTCATATTCATGTATATGTCGTGTGTAATGGCCTATGTTTGCAAAATCAAGGTAAAACAGCTATTTTCACCTTGCAAAAAAATACAAAATGCTGTTTTCAAGTATTTAAACTGTCATATTCATGTTTCTGTCGTGTATAATATCTAATGTTTGTGAAAGCAAGATAAAAATGCTGTTTTAAGCATGCAAAAGCATACAAAACACCGTTTTCAAGCATTTTTAACTGTCATATTCATGTATATGTCGTGTGTAATGGCTTATGTTTGCAAAATCAAGATAAAATAGCTGTTTTCAGCTTGCAAAAACATACAAAATGCTGTTTTCAAGTATTTAAACTGTCATATTCATGTTTCTGTCGTGTATAATAGCTAATGTTGCTGAAAGCAAGATAAAAATGCTGTTTTAAGCATGCAAAAGAAAAAACCCACCGTTTTCAAGTACTAAAACTGTCATATTCATGTTTCTGTCGTATATAATAGCTAATGTTGGTGAAGGCAAGACAAAAATGCTGTTTTAAGCATGCAAAATCATACAAAACACCGTTTTCAAGTATATAAACAGTCATATACATGTTTCTGTCGTGCATAATAGCTAATGTTGGTGAAAGGAAGATAAAAATGCTGTTTTAAGCATGCAAAAGCATACAAAACACCGTTTTCAAGTATTTAAACTGTCATATTCATGTATATGTCGTGTGTAATGGCTTATGTTTGCAAAATCAAGATAAAATAGCTGTTTTCAGCTTGCAAAAACATACAAAATACTGTTTTCAAGTATTTAACTGTCATATTCATGTTTCTGTCGTGTATAATAGCTAATGTTGGTGAAATCAAGATAAAAATGCTGTTTTAAACATGCAAAAGCATACGAAACACCGTTTTCAAGTATTTAAACTGTCATATTCATGTATATGTCGTGTGTAATGGCTTATGTTTGCAAAATCAAGATAAAATAGCTGTTTCAGCTTGCAAAAACATACAAAATACTGTTTTCAAGTATTTTAACTGTCATATTCATGTTTCTGTCGTTGTATAATAGCTAATGTTGGTGAAATCAAGATAAAAATGCTGTTTTAAGCATGCAAAAGCATACAAACCACCGTTTTCAAGTATTTAAACTGTCATTTTCATGTATATGTCGTGTGTAATGGCTTTTTTTTTGCAAAATCAAGATAAAATAGCTGTTTTCAGCTTGCAAAAACATACAAAATGCTGTTTTCAAGTATTTAAACTGTCATATTCATGTTTCTGTCGTGTATAATAGCTAATATTACTGAAAGCAAGATAAAAATGCTGTTTTAAGCATGCAAAAGAAAAAAACCCACCGGTTTCAAGTACTTATACTGTCATATTCATGTTTCTGTCGTATATAATAGCTAATGTTAGTGAAGGCAAGACAAAAATGCTGTTTTAAGCATGCAAAAGCATACAAAACACCGTTTTCAAGTATATAAACTGTCATATTCATGTTTCTGACGTGTATAATAGCTAATGTTGGTGAAAGCAAGATAAAAATGCTGTTTTAAGCATGCAAAAGCATACAAAACACCGTTTTCAAGTATTTAAACTGTCATATTCATGTATATGTCGTGTGTAATGGCTTATGTTGCAAAATCAAGATAAAATAGCTATTTTCACCTTGCAAAAAAATACAAAATGCTGTTTTCAAGTATTTAAACTGTCATATTCATGTTTTCTGTCGTGTATAATAGCTAATGTTGGTGAAAGCAAGATAAAAATGCTGTTTTAAGCATGCAAAAGCATACAAAACACCGTTTTCAAGTATTTAAACTGTCATATTCATGTATATGTCGTGTGTAATGGCTTATGTTTGCAAAATCAAGATAAAATAGCTGTTTTCAGCTTGCAAAAACATACAAAATGCTGTTTTCAAGTATTTAAACTGTCATATTTATGTTTCTGTCGTGTATAATAGCTAATGTGCTGAAAGCAAGATAAAAATGCTGTTTTAAGCA